>JASZXU010000728.1:0-15150 GCA_035521515.1 Phenoliferia sp. Uapishka_3 | reverse complement strand
GTGTGTGACTCTTTCTCGCGCCCCTGAAAAACACCAGCGGCTCGCGCTGAACCTACGCTCTAACTACCCTCCAGTGTGCAAGATCATCACGCTACAGTCTCACCACCAATCGACCGTCTACCCCAACCAAACCCTCCACTCCTTTATCTTCCCTTTCTTTTGCACTGGGTTGCAAAGCCAATTCTTTGGTCGCTGTGGTCGAGTTTTCAAAGAGGAGGAGACCTAAGCGCCACGCGCCCGAGCCGCACGAGGAAAAGAGGCGCCGCCGATTCCTCGCCGGTCGAAGACGACCGTCACAAGAGACGCCATATCAGAGGAATGTTGTTCGAGCAAAATGGACAGGATGCTGAGGACGACGGGCGGGATGACTTGGCGTCGAGGCGGTCAAAACCCGCCCATTTCGTGGCGACACTTCGACCGGAACACAGCGGCTACGCAACACCAGCTCCCACGCCAGGTCCACCTTCATCCGTCAGGACAGATTGAATACTCCCCTTAACTCTCCCTCAATTCGTCGATTCGCCACTTTCCTCTTCTGAGCTCTGTGCAATCCTCAGCGACCTTTCCATTTTCCTTTCGTGTCCGACCATCGCGGCGACGCTTCAATTTCAAGGGATCCGTACAGTGAAAGGCTTCACGAATATGATGTTTCTTCCTGAGCATTGGCTGGACAAGGTGCTTCAGAAGTGTGGGCCCAACTTTACGAAAGTGAGGCGCGTGATGTTGTTGACAAAATTGAGGGAGAAGCGAGTTGAACTTAGTGAATTGTGATTTTTCGATTTACTCGTGCTATTTTCTGTCCTGTTTGATCCTTCTTTGTGAGGGTAATTCACTTTTGTGTTTTGATCACTCCCAATTACAGCCAGTATTTCTCTCAGCAAACGAGTTGTAACATGCCCTAGACAGCCTTTCTTTCGTTGAGCTATATCAAGGAAGATGAGATGAATGGCGAGCTCGTGACTGGCCTGTCGACCAAGCAGAAGGAGCACGACGCCACACTGCAATTTTTTCTGTCACGGCCTCGTCTATGGCAGCTTCCTGAACTTCGAATGGTACCGGACTTCGTCAAAACGGGACTCATCGAGCGAGCACTGATCCATTACTCCGACGAAAGAGGGAGACAATGGCGCTCAGAGGGGATGAAGCTTGATTACAAGAGCGCCTTTGTGTGCGTTGCGACACCGACCCAAGCTCGACGAAGGTCAAGTTGCGAGTCCAAGCTGGGAGGAGAGATAGAGGTCTGTACTTTTAGGGTACCCTTCAAAGGTATCCTAGCTCTCTTCTCTCTACTCCCTTGGTCTTCTACCTCTTACTTGTCCAACCTCGCCAGCGCGCCTCGAGTTGCCTTCAAACTTCAACGCCACCACCACCCCTGATACGAAAGTCACTCGTCGCAACGGTTCATTTGCACCGGCTTGCGATAAACACGCGGTTTTGACATTGTCCTAAACTCCTGTCGAGTGTATCCTGGGAGCCAGGCATACAGCAGGTCGCCACCGGAGAGGGGGACTGCAGGGCTGTAAGTCTATCTTACGATTTACTGTTCGGTGAGCCCGTTGCAGCTGATCTATTCTATCGCTCAGGGAATGGGAAAACAAAACGGGGACTTCTACACGGCCAAATTATTCAATCCTCGTGCCTCGCCTCGCACCACTTCGAGCTACTAGCTGGCCGCCGCTTGGAGGTGACCTCCACCTCAGACCACCTCATCTACCGTATGGATCCATTTTATAAGTCTCCTATGATCGCGAGCGAGGATTGCTGCACGTCAGCGTCCCTGTCTGCCTGCCGTCCTCCCCGCACCCTTTACGTTTCAGCTCCACCCGCCGGCCTTTTCTCGTCAGAGGTATCAAAGAGGCGATGGAAAGCTCGGTGAATCTCGGAGAGGTCTGTTAATTATCAGAATTGGGGTATGGTCTCAGCAGGAAGAGGGGCTGTGCGCGATTACCTTTGAACAGGCGACAGTGAGACCAGCCGATTACGAGGAGTGCGAAAGCGTTATTTCCGGATTTTGTGAGCACCAAGTTTCAAAAGTCGAGTGCTGTAAAAAAACTGCATGTGGCCAGGAGCTGAGTGGATTCTCAGAGAATGTAGCCGCGTGCTACCGTCGGCGACGTTCGTCTAGACGTACGTTCTCTGCCTCGCTCGCGCTAATAATTCCGAGTAGCAGCACCTTGCATCGGCTCCAGCTCGGCAGTGTCGTGTAAGCTCCAGCTGGGCAAAATCTGAACTCCTTTCGATGGGAATTACGATGGCAGGGCCAAGCAGAAGGCGTGTGCGGTCGGGGCGGCGTCGGGTGGTCGCGACCGAAAGAAATGTGAAAGCGGGATCAAAGGGAAGTGGATCTGACTCAGGTTCTTTGTGGAACTGACCCTGTTCCACAGAAAAAGCGACCCAAGACAAGAAAAAGTTGCACAAAAGCAAGCGCCGTCACTTCATCGCCAGAGAAAGGGAAGCGGAGGTTTTTGGCCTGTGCACTGTCATTTCTCTGAGAGGAGCTGGTGCGATGACCTTTGACATTATTATTATGGAGAGTTTCGTACTCCTCTGAAAAGAAGGAGGTAGTAACTAGCTGGCCTTCTCGGGGCCTGTATTTCGCAAGCGGTCAAGGGTTGAACTGGCCAGACTCTGTGGCTTCGCGGCACAGGCTGCGGGGATGTGTAGGCGAAGTAAGGAACTGATGGCGCGACAGGTTGGCCGTCGGCAGCATCATTGTATTGCGAATTACACTGCGAATGTAACTGTGGGTCTCGATTTATGAACGGAAAGGGGTCGGGTGTCGCAAGCTCGTCAGGAGGCTCTGACTCGCTGCCTTTCTGACTTCCGACATTGCCTCGCTACAGATTGCGCTCTCCGCTCTCTTCCCAAATTTTCACGAACGCTCGTATCGCCAGAACCAATCGTTTTGTCAGAGAAGGTATGTAACGCCGTGACACCGCCTTGCTCTCGTGGCCCCTTGGACGTGACGGTTGGGCCTCTGATCTCTGACCCTCTCTTCTCCAGCCTCGCTCGTCCCTCCTCCGGATCCAAAGTTCAGATCAACGGACGCCTCAATAGCACAGACCCTCACATCTTCCATCTCGCGGGTCTCCCATTCGACTCTACAAGTAAGTCCTCTCTCATTTTGCTCCCTCGCCACCTCCGTCCGCCTCCGGGTCGCCACCGCCCCAGCTACCCTTATCTTCCCCTCCTCTCCCACATCCGGGCGGTTTCAATTTATCCCGTGACTCTGTACTGAAAGCTGATCGGGTGCATTCGTCTTCGTCGTTTGCTCCAGATCGCCTTCCTACCACCTTACCTACGGCCGACTATCCATCTCCCCGCAGCTCTCGTTGCACCGAAAGTTACAACGCAAGCTCCGGACCAGGACGTTAGCTCGTCTCCGTATCCACCACCTTTCACCGTTGAAATCCGCAACAACGGCTCCTTCTACTCGCCCATCCAACCGTCAGCGGCGGTTCTCCGTTGCTTCGGACCATTCGGACCTTGACGACGCGAAGGAAACAGACGACGAGGATCAAGACGTCTATATCGAAGACCGCGAAGACGACGAAGAAAAATTTCAGCCTTCTGGACAACCCAGTCGCACCTCCTCCCACTCCGCTCCACGCGGACCCAATTATTCGGCTTCATCATCGCATCAGAACCCGCACTCGCACTCGCGCGCGATGGACCTCATGGATCTTGTCAACGATCGAGACGATGATGGAGAGCGAAGAGTTGCCGGGCGAGGGGCAGGAGGTGATCCACCACGCCCATTCGGATGCGACTACCCCGGCTGCATCAAAGCCTTCGCACGGAGAAGCGACCTGGTGAGGCACGCGCGAATTCATACGAATGAGAGGTGAGCTTTTCGACAATTTTGAATGGGAGCTTTGTGCGAGAATGTGAAGAGCTACTGACTGGTTTCCTATCTTTTGCATTCTCCTTCTTCATCCGCCCTTACGACTCACGCGTCGCGTCCTCCAGGCCATTCGTATGCCCTTATCCCGCCTGCCGCAAATCCTTCATTCAGCGCAGTGCTCTCACAGTTCACATTCGAGTCCAGTAAGTACTCGCAGTCAAAGCTTGACAACTTGTTCCGCGACTTATCGATCCTCATTTCAGCACTGGCGAACGTCCCCACGCTTGCGAAATCTGCCAGCGTTCCTTCAGCGACTCGAGTTCCTTGGCGCGCCACCGTCGAGTCCAGTCAGTTTTTCTGCATTTTCGGGAGACGTTCGTGAGCTTGTACTCACCGAATGACCTTTGCAGCACCGGTAAGCGTCCTTATGGGTGCGGCGTCCACGGCTGCGGCAAGACCTTCTGTCGCAAGACGACTCTCACGAAGCACATCCTTCGCCAGCACCCGGACGCAGACCTGGCAGAGTTTGCCGATTATGGAGCTCTGTCGATGAGCGGACGGAATTCGCCTGTCGACCATTATTCGGGCGAATCGTCGAACGGCCGGGGAGGCATCTCACCGCACTCGAATGAAGCTATGAGCCCCATCTCAGCCCAACATCCTTATCCTCGATCGCAGCAGCAGCCATCACACTGGGGCGAATCGGCCAGCGGAAGCGGGAATGGCGCCTCGCACGGCATGGGGCTCGGGAACAGTGGACATAGCAACGCTCCTCTGCCGCCGATGATGCAGCACCCACAACAGAATCAACTCTTACCGCACCCCAGTCACCACCAACCTCATCCCCACGTCATGCAGCGCTCTCACTCGTACTCCTACGCACCACCGCACCAGTACTATTCTGAGCAGGAGGAATATGCCGCCTACGCTGGCAATGGGCACCCCGTCGTTGTTGGATCACGGACCGATCCGAATGGTCGAACTCCTAGCCCAGGTCACAGTCACTCGCGACCTTCGTTTGCGCCGGCGCCGCCAGCTCCAGGTCAACAGAGCAGCGGCCAGATGTACACTTTGGACCAGGACGGAAACTCGGTACCATACTCGCACCCTCACCATGCAGGATACACACAGACTTCGTACTCGCAGCCCCACGTGAGTGTTGGTTTCCTTTCCTCATTGCGATATCACGAAGAGCAGTGGAATGAATGGCGACAGTAGAGCTGACATTTCCACGGCCGCACGCTTCTCAGGGTCAGCCCCAATACCACGGGCAGCCGTCGTACGGAGGACAACCGTCGTATGGCCATCCCGCTCCGGCTGGACACTACTCGCACCATCCCCAGCAGCAAGGCCCGCCTCCTCAGCACTACCAACAGCAGCAGCATGCGCAGCCATATCCTCTTCGCACCTCGACACATTCTCACCCTGCGCACCACCCCATGCCAATGCTCTCTCCGACGACCCCACTTTCATACCCTCCTCCTCCACCTGGCCCCTCCCCGTCATCTACCCCGCACGGCTCTCCAGGAGCGCGATATTACGCTTCCCCCCAAGCGGGCACCAACCCCAATCCATCTGCCCAGTTTTCTAACGCCCCTCCTAACCCTTCCCCGACGTCGTCTTCGGCGTACCTCATCAGCTCGTACAGCATCAAGGACGAGAGAGCCAAGCCGAGTGGTATGGTCGTTGGAGGTGGAGAAAGTGAGGAAGAGGAGGACTCTGGCAGACTAGCAAGCTTTGAGGGACTCGTCAACACGAAGAAGGCCGTCACCCCCAAGGTCGAAGAGTCTGGCGAGGGAAGGAGGAGTCCTGAGTTGCCAAGCTCGGCACTTCAAAGCCCCAGGTACCAGACCGCGGTCGCTTTTGACTAAAACGATGGATCCGAACGACCATCACGCTCATCTTGCCCTCGCCATGTCTCCCTCCATCACCTCTCTTCGCCTATTCGTTCACAACCACAAAATCTATACCCCCGGCACTCGCACGATAATTCCGTCCGAAGGTCCACATATTCCCACAGCCAGCAAACACACGGACGAACTCAACCTCGCCCTATCTCAATCAACATTCCCCCCATACCCGGCTTCCTTTTCTCGGTCGATACCAGGCGGTCTCCCATTCGTTCGCGAGCCACCATTGTACATAGCGTCGGTTCCTATTTCGTTATTTCGGTCGTAGTCGGTTCGTCTCAGTGAGGGTTGGATTGGATTGGGGTTACTTCGTCGATAGGTGGCGGAGAGCAGTGAAAGGAAGTGTGATGATACCCGGCGGATAGGGCGCTTGCCACCACATGATATCAAACTCTTTCGTTATTTTGTTCCAGCCTACGTCGCTTCCGAGAGGAGAATCCTGTTTGATGAGGTACTGATGGTGGGGGCCATCCCATCATGACAGCTTTCGTCGAGCCGCAGCCTGACCGGAGCCGCCTCTCGAGTGTCGGAATTTAGAGCAAGTCCACAGAGGCTGACAGCGTTCCATTAGCCCTTTACAACAGCAAACGCTACTGCAAGCTACAGATGGAACGGCACCACATTCGCAGAAACAATGGAATCGTGGCGACTTTTACCAGCCTATCCCTCACGCACTCATCGTACCAAGGCGTCGGCCTCTCGCCCTAGCTCTAGATCCGCGACCTTTGCATCACCTCACCACCCACTGATCTAGTATTCTCTTCGCCAATCCCGCCACACTAGCGATGCCGCCAGGCTAAAAGCAGTCATCGCCAGGAACCTTGAAGTAGCACCGCCAGAACCGATGTAAAGTAGGCCTCAAAGGGTGCACAAGGCACATCAGGGCTCACTTAGGCAGTGGGTAGGCCGATTAAGGCCAGCGGGTGAGGGTTCACTGTCGCGAAGCTGTCCGGGTAGGACTCGAGGGAAGATTGACGACACGGGCTGAGCTTTTGATTGGCGCGTAGGCAATGTAGCGGATGTTTCCCGGCCTGTCAAGATGTTAGCATCGATCATGGGCGTCGTGACGTCCTGGAAGAAGAGTGACTTCCCAGAAGGAGCGAGTATGGCCTGCAGCCTCCGCCACTTTCCATACCCACCGCGCACACCACCCATCAGCCTTGCGGCGCGTCGTCGAGAAGTTCCGAGACTCACCACGAGCCAGCGATGGACCACCGAAAATCGTCCGATCTACCGAAGGAAATGAACAACCGAAGGAGAAGGGCGGAGACATCGTCTAGGCGTCCAAATCTGAGACGACGTCGCGGGGAGCCTCTCAGGCCTTCTCCTCGCTTCTCCTTCACTAGAAGGGCTCGCCCACGTCGGCCTTCCCCTCTCGCCTTTTCTACATTCGTTCTTCTTCCCCACTCTCCAAACTACTTGATACCCTCGCAATTACCTCTCCCCCTCTTTCACTCCTCAACATACCTTCGCCACTCGCAAATCGTCAATAAGATCCGCCACTCTCGAACGCAGCACCCCATCACAGCATGTCCGATCAAGATCAAGTCAAACCTCCGAGTCCAGTCACAGCAGCGAGCAAGGGTGTTGCCGCCGTCGCTCTCGATGACGACTCCGCTGTGCGTCGTCTCCTCGCCTTCGAGCTTAAGCCACCCTGACACTTTCATTCCAGTTCAAGCCGTCGCCAACTTCCGGAATCCCAACGCAAAACGGAAACGAAGCTGCTCACGAGATTACTGAGGATCCCTCGACCTGGCCTCCATTCTTGGTGAAGAAGCTCGTCGCAGGCTTCTGTTTTCTTCGGCTGATGACCGTCCCCACAGCCGACCCCAGGAGCCGACCTCGACGATGCTTCCATTCCAATGCGCCTTCGCATGATTCACCACATCAAATCCCTTCAAACTACTATCTGCAGCGCCTTGGAGACTTTCGAGCCTACTGCACGATTCCAATCTAGCTACTACCTCCGCGACGCTTCAAAGGGCTTCGGAGATTCGCGCGTATTACAAGGTGGAGAGACTTTCGAAAAGGCGGGATGCAGCATCAGTGTTATCAAGAGCACTTTAAGTGTCGCGTCGGTGCATCAGATGAGGGCAGAGAGGTTCGATTGGTGGGATGGAGTCAGCGAGCTGCCGTATTTCGTTGCTGGTGAGCTCTTGATTTTCCCGTTGGCCGTTTGCTCGATATTAACCGAATTTACGCACAGGATGCTCGTGCGTCATTCATCCATCCAACCCACACGCTCCCACTACACACTTCAAGTTAGTCCATCTTGATTTCCCGCTTGGATGCCTCACTGAATTTTCTTCGCTCACAGCTACCGGTTCGCCCACTATGCTTTCTCGCAAACTTAACCTTCATCTGAAGCAATCTCTACACTTACAGATACTTCGAAATCACCAACCCGGCTGAGCCGAACGGCCCTCCAAAGGCGTGGTGGTTCGGTGGCGGAACGGACCTCACTCCTTCCTACCTTTACGACAACGATGCCAAGCTTTTCCATCAGTGCTTCAAAGACGCTTGCGACAAGCACGACACAGCCTACTACCCAGCGTTCAAGAAGTGGTGTGACAAGTACGGCACCTCATCCTTTCTTGCTCCTTCCAGCCAATTCAGATCTTCCTTCGTAGATACTTCTACATCCCACATCGCCACGAAGTACGAGGTATCGGAGGAATCTTCTTCGACGACCTTGCGGATGGTTCACCGGAAGACCTCTTCCGATTCATCAGGGATTGCTCGAATGCTTTCCTCCCGTCGTACTACCCCATTATTCAGCGTCGGCGGTTGCAGCCGTTTACGGAGGAAGAGAAGAAATGGCAGCAATTGAGGAGAGGTCATTATGTTGAATTCAACGTAAGAAGTTCCCCCTCTACTTCCGTTTGGGGCGCAGAAGTTGATCGTCGGTTGGCTTTCCAGATTATGATTGACCGAGGAACCAAGTTCGGGCTCCAGATGAAGGACCCCAGGACTGAGAGCATTCTAATGAGCTGTATGTTTATGACTACGCTGCTTGACTTTGCACCGACTAACTCGCCCAAAAATGCTTCGCAGTGCCATTGACCGCTCGGTGGGAATACCAGCCTGAGCAGGGAACGATCGAGGGTACTCCAGAAAAACGACTTATGGACGTCGTACAGAATCCGATTGAGTGGGTTTAATAAGAGGAGTTGAGGGATTTTAGTTTTGCTGTACGTAAATGGGACCTGCAAAAAGCGCTTGGTTATTACCTAATTTCAACAGCGGAGTCCCAGAGTAAAGACTAGATATTCACACATTGAGCAAAGAAGACACAGCAAGACTACCACTCCAGTTTCCACTCCAGCTTATGATCCCCCGCACTCAATACGCTTTTCCTTTAACTTTGCCAACAAGATCACTCTTCTCACTTTGGTGAATTCTATCCCACACTTTTGAAGCGCCTTGTCCAGCCATTCCTCGGGAAGGAACATCATATTAATGAAGGACCTGACAGAACGGATGCCTTGTAGGCGAAGAGCTTCTGCGATTGTGGAGGAGGAGAGGAACATGGAGAGGTCGGTGAGGATCGCGCAGAGCTCGGTGGGAGTAAGAGTTGAGTCGACGAAGGATGAAAGGGATGCAACATTGGTTTGAAGAGTGGGTTTAGACGAGGTCGGCACTGGAGTGGGCGTCGGGGTAGCGTAAGCACTACGTTCGGCCTTGCGCGTCGCGGCGGGAGATGGCGAAGGTCGAACACGTTCGATTCCAGAGTCGTCCAGCTCACCCGCCTGGTCTTGAGGTTTTTTCGCGTTGCAAGCAGAAATTTTTCCTCGTCTGAACCGGCTTGAATCCCTGTGTTCCTCGAGACTTCCAGCGGCGGAAGCTCTTTGCTTCTTTCCAGGAACCTCAGACACAACTTCCTGCTCTTCTTCATCGAGGGGCTGACACAGTATGGCGTCGCGCGTGTTCGGTCTCCAGCTCGGGTCCGCTATAATATTCGGACTGCGACCATGATTATGCTCCCAGACGCTTGTCGGCCCATTCACTACCCAACGACCGTTTGCTGAACAAACGGCGCGCACGGCGAATTGACACCTTTGCTGAGTGGGCGTCTTGCTTACATACCGGTTGCATCGCAATTTTACTGACGTTTTTGGTTGGTTGGATTGATGAAGGTTGATTCCCATGAAATCGCAGGCAGCTTTCGAGCATGCAGAGGCGAAAGCTGATGAGGAGACGAAGGAGTCGTTCGCAGTCGGCATGTGAGGGATAGGTGAAGTGACAGGCTGGAATTTCAAAGAAAGATCAGATTCACGCCCTGAAAAGTCCCACCAGTACCCACTCACTGGTGGCGAATCTTCTTTTGGCTGTTCAGGACCGTTGGTTCTGTCTACTGATCAGGATCCGGATAGCCCAAATGTCAGATCCACCTGAGTGTACTGCGCGTACTGGGAAGGCCGCAAATGAAGTTGAACTGACCTTTTTGAAGAAAGTAATCGGGTCTGTCTGAGTGCAGCTGCATAATGCTAGAATCTTTATAAAGTGTGTCGTCCAATCTACCGACTCCAGCCGTTCCCTTCCACAGCTTGATGATTGCTACACGCGCGACTTCGAGAGCTTTGAGATGGCCGTGAAAATAGCTGGGTGAGTAATTTCCTTCCTTCAGCCAACGTGCAACTATCTTTCCGACAACGGGCCAAGCGGGTAAGCTGTGGTCTGCACACCACGCAGAATATACTCGAATTGCCCGAGAAGCGTTGTCGAGTAGGGTGCTCCGTTGATATGTGGAGGCGAAGTGGATCGCCACTGCTTTTCTCGAAGGGCCCTGTTTGGTGGCTGGTCCATCGAAAACAAGTGAACAAGGTACCAAAAGTGTCTCGATGAAACACTCACGCTTCCCACGGGCCCGTTGCGCATCAAAGATACTGCTTGGAGAACCAAGACTTGCCAGTGTAGGTTCGACTCCCGAAATATCATTACCCGCTTCCTCCTCCTGATCTGCATCTTCTTTAGTGAACTCATCACCGTCACTGGCTTCGTCGTGGCCCTCGTTGACACTTGCGAGCTCGCCGCTCGAAGCCACAGCACAGAAAACTGACTCGCTTCGGTCTCCTGCATTTCCCCAAATCGAAAACATACATCAGCTTATCTAGCTGCCATCGAGACTGATGTATGAGATTGCCGCTCACGGTGATGTGTTTGATCCTAAAGGGGGTGTCAATGAAGCAAAGCAAGAGGTTGACTCGGATGAAAATTTGCATACTGATGTCGATCGCACGCCGGTCGGCTCCCTTCGTCCGTGGCGAAGATTCCTAGGTCCCATCTCAGACACTATTCGTGCAAAGGTCTAAGCATCAGTATATTTGATCCATGCGAGGCTCCAACTTCACTTACTGTCAAGTTTACATCTCTTCGCATCCACCCATCGCTTTGCCTCGTTTTCCTCCATGAGGTTCCAAATGACATCATCATCCTCAAGATTAGAGCTATCGCCGGATGATTGAAGCGGAAACGCCTTCCACTTTTCCAAAGCTGCGACTCGGATGCACTCGAGAGTCGCCACGACCGTAGGTAGAGCGCGGTTGGTGTCGTGAAGATAGAGGCCCACGATCGAAGGATGAATCGGGAAGACCGGAATGGAAATTGATTTGCAGTACGTAGAGTAGGCGTCCAAAACTTCGAGTCGTGTCCGGCAGGTGTTCTTAGATAAAGTTGCGAATTCGGCTCTGACCGCTTTCTCAGAAGGCGCCTGAAGTCGAGCTGAATTCGTGGAGACATGAGTTTGATTCACATTGTGAGAGCAGATTTACTGACGAATTCCAATCTTGATTTGGTTCGCGATGTTTGCGGCTCGACCCTGCAAGAAGTCCTTGATGATTTGCGCGCGTGCTGGTAACTTTGCGGGAGAGGATGGAGGCGTAGGAAGGCTAGACGAAGGTGGAAGTGAGGGCGAAGATGGACGAGGGTTGATGTGAAGGATTTTTGACTTCAATTTTTGACTCAGCGGTGGATACAAAGTGATGAAGGCGAGTCTAGCGTACCTCTTCGTTATCCGGACTGGCCATCTCGACGTCCAGCAGCTCAATGTCGCCGCTCGTCGCTCGTTGTGTCAAAGAGCTATAGTCCTCCGTCGGTGTTACCGATTCGACACCGCTGGATGTATTGTCCTCTTTCAGATTCCGCGAGGGCGAATCCGAGAGTACTTGATCGGTCTGAGGTGACGCCGAAGGTCCTTGTACGGGTGATGGATGCAGCGAAGGTGAAGGAGCAGCCGACGCCATCCCTCCGTACTCGTTGTTCTGCATCGAAGATCACTGTGAGCAGTGTAAATGAAAGGAAAAGAACAATGATCTACATGTTCTGTGCGAGACACCACGACCTCAGTCCCAGATAGCCCGGCAACGTCGTCCTTCTTTTCCTCCAGATCCAGCTTCCCAGTCTTGTACAAGTGAGAGAGCTGAGAAAGGTTGAGCAGGATTTGAGTTTCGGTCAAAGTCGCGTCGCCTTGAATAGGGCCCGGCTCCTCGTACCCCGCAATCTCTAATCAATAATGGCAGGTTTTAGGACCGTAAATGTGCTCACAAGCTTGAACTTTGGCCATTCTGTTCTAGTCGCTTTGGCGAGTGGTGAACTTAGGGCGCTTAAACAAGCTGTGCGCATGACGAGTGGTGTCGACGTTCGCCTGTCATTGATGGAGACACCTGAAGTGGATGAAGACTCGACAAGTGGGTTGAGCAGCTGTCTGATTGACATAGGTGTCGTGATTTGTCTCTTCGCAAAAGGAAAGAAGAGTGATGGAGATGTCAGCCTCCCTCACACAGTGGTTGAACGGGATGCGTCAGATAACCGCTTACTCGATCATGTGTTGATGTTGATGGTCCTTCACGGGCTCTTCCGGAAAATATGTGTGGTGAATAGGAAAGTTCCTCACTCTTCGTTGGCAGCGGAAGCCGAATTTGTGTTAGCGCCCTTCCGCACCGTCCAACAAACAAGAGTTCCCGGCACTGTAGTCGCCCGTCATGAAAGAGAAAACTCACCGAATCCATTGTCAGGTCCAAGTATTCCATAAAGGTGGAAGAAGAAGAACCACTCGCTTTTCCTTTTCCCTTCTCCTTTCTCCCGACTTCTACAACACTCGCATTGCCTCCTTCCCCTGTCGTGAAATGACCGTCGGAGTCAAGGGCGTCGCTCTCGTCCTCACTATCAGGGATGATGGCTGCCCTGTGCGAGTTCGTCATTGGAGAGATTGATGTGGAATCAAAACGATCGAGCAGAATGAGCGAGATGGGGCGAGGAATGAGCCGATGTGGGGGACCCTGGAGGAGCTGGGGTTTCCAATGGTGTGGGGGTTCAGGAGGGGATGTGGTGTTGCGATAGTCGATGAAATCAGCACAGAAACGTGTTGCGTGTATGGACTAAGCGGAGGATCAAAGTTGGGAAGATTTAGATCGATGGAGGGAGGGGCAAACGGCGAGGGAGATCTTTGCACATGTCAAGCCTCCGGTCTGAGCTCGGACCAGTCACGAGCCAGGACTCTCTTGAGACATCCTTAGAGAAAGGAAAGGCCGAAGAGTCATGAACATAGTTTATAGAACGGAGTATGTAGGGAGCAGCAAACGTCTCTTCTGGCTCCGCTGCGACGTCCTCATTCGAGAGCTTGTGACTCAGAGAAGACGACATCCTGGAGTGTGATTATGAAGGGGATGAAGAGTTCTCGTTTGGGAGCCCATAAAATTCAAGAACCACCGCCAAGTTTACTTATGGCGCAATTGTCTTGAAGCGCATGGCAGGCGATACCTCGTGGACAATTGCGTGACGGGGAGCTCGAATCGCGAGAGAGAGCTGCTTTCAGTGTCGGAGATGGCGCATTCAAGGAGGAGCTCGAGTTCGGATATCGAAAGCACGCCTTTTGTACGGAGAACCCTTGGGTAGGCGAGTCAGCATTAGTGGAACGGAGAAAACTTTCGCTCACGTCACTCACAATTTCTGACATTTCACTGCTCGCAGATACCTTTTATCTGGTCATAGCCAGTGGTAACTATTCCCTTCTCCCACCTCACCATTCCCCCACCAGCGTTCAACAAATCGAATTCCTCGCCGTCGACATTTTTCCCTCAAGGCGCTAGCAGCAATAGCGCTACTTTCCCCGACATCCCAAAGCTCCGTGTGATTCACTTCCAGCATTTCCAGCGCATCCAGTGTCTTTTCTTCGGTGTCCTTCAATATCTGCAGAATCTGCGTCCTAATCGTGGTCCACTCGAGCGTAAGAGAAACCACCTGCGAATCCGGTAAAGCGGAGATCCTGTCGTTGAAAGTGATTCGTCCGGATGAGAGATTTCCGAGATGAAGCCTTCGTATCGAAGAGAAAAGTTCGAGAATGGGCTGCTGATTTCCGAAGTCGTCGACAGTCTCGCTGAAGAGGACGACGTCGGTGATTTGGCGTGTGAATGGAGTTGGGGAAGTGGGAAAGTCGGAATCAGAATCGATGATCTGGCTTCCGGCTACGGTGAGGCGGTATAGTCGAGGAAAAGTGAAGGTTGGAATTGTCAGGATTCGGTCGAGTTCGTCGGCGTCCGATGTACTGATTGATAGGTGTTCGAGATGAGGAAGGCATTCAGTGCCCATGAAGTCTAATTGGTTCCGACAGTCTTCGAGGTGAATAAGTTTGAGCTCTCTCGTCAATGTACTATCAGCGGTTTAAACAAAAGCCGCAGACTGAACAGGGAGACAGACTTCTGAACCGGCGAAGCTGCCATTCTGCAGGACCGAACGCTTTCTCTATCCACAATGTTTCCAAATTTGGGAACCTTTGACCCATCCAGGTCCAATCATCCACATCCAACATAAAGTGTGAACCTTGACTGGTAGCTCGGCCAAGCCTCACGACCTTCGTCCTGACAAGCCTCGAGGCCATCGACCCGTCGTCGCTCCCTTTGACACAAATCATCAACCGCCTGAGCCGATCATTCGAGCGAGTGAAGTCGATTTGGTCATATAAGATTGGCTGAGAGATGTCTCTCCATTCTCGAGCGACGAGACAGAAGGACAAGAGGAGGTTGTAGCGGGCTTGGAGAGGCGTCTTTGGGTGGAGGATGGGAAGAGCGAGATGAATGATTTGCGTAGTGATTTCTGGAGGAAGCCAGCGGGAATATATGTTTCCTTCTGGTACGCCCGACATTGCGGCTGCTGGTCTGAGAGAGAGAGACTTTCAGCCTGAGCTCGGGCTTCTCGAGGTGGGGAAAAGGGGTGCCTTTCCACATTCCTTCTTTTGGTGCTGCCTAAAAACCCACCTCGAATTTAAAGTCTCAACACTCCACCAGAAGAGTAAATATGTTCCTGAATGAAAACCACCAGCCTGAAAGGTCCCAAGGGTAGCCCGAAATCTCACGCAACCTCCAGACGTCGAACGTTGTCGCCGTCCCAGTGCCACTCGAG
>JASZXU010000727.1:0-15212 GCA_035521515.1 Phenoliferia sp. Uapishka_3 | reverse complement strand
GTCCGAGGAGGAGGGAGGGAGGAGGATGGACTGGTCGTGGATTACGAAAAGGACGCGGGTTGGGTCGAGGCGGGAAACTTCGAGGAATGTGAGGAAGGAAGTGAGGGTTTTGAGTTCTGGAATGGGCAGGAATTGGAAGAGGGCCGGGTTGGAAGAGAGTTGGGAGAAGATGGCGGAGGCGTGGAGTGAAGGCTGCGCGGGTCTGGGTCAGCCAGAGCCGAAGTTAGGAAGGGAGAGAAGCTTACGATCAATGGAGTCAAAGTAACACCGCCGGGAGTTGAGAGTAGGTCGGGGACAGAAGCGCAGAAGTTTAGGTCGTAAGAAGATGCTGGGGTCGTGAGGTGGTAATCTGCTACCTCTAGTGGTGGAGGAGGCTGGAAGGAGTTGAGAGAAGCCGGCATTGGATGTTGAGCCGCGAGTTGATGGAGGGAGAGAGCTGAGAGGGAGAGGGAGAGGGCCATGACTCTTTCAAACTCCGCCTTCGGAGTCTCGGATGAGTTCGGATCGCCCGTTGACTCATTTGACCTTCTCAAATCCCAATTCAAATCACGATTCACTGCTTGAAGATTGGAGCAGCTTCCGATCTCATTACAAATGCAAATCGAGGACTTAAGAATGGATCTGAGCGGTCGGGATGGGAAGACTTCGGTGGCGTCTCCCGTGTTTCCGGGCGCCCAGAAAAACAAGTTGGGCATAGTTGGGCATCGGTGTGGCTCACTCCCTGCGTCCATCCTCCTTCTCCAACACTTTCAACCTCTCCCTAGACTCAAAAGCACCAATATCGCATCTCAATGAGGTTCACCCTCGCTGCCCTGGTCTCAGCCGCTGCGTCAGCCGCCGCCATCTCAATAGTCACCCCCAGCAACTGGACAACAAAAGGTCGGTACTTTCCTGCCTTGTAAAGAACTATCACTGACGGTACCCTTGATAGGCCCAAATGTCATCACTTTCTCGTACATCCACTCATTTTGAGCTCTGCATCTCGCACTAAAACATCTCCACCTGCAGCTACGTCAACACCGACCCCACCAGCTTCGCCGCTATCTTAGTCAATCAAAACGGGAACCTTGTTCCGACTTCAATCACCTTGAAGGCGAACGTGACCACCAAACTTCTCACTCTCACCGTCAAACCGTACGTTGTTAGTTTCGGTTGCTTGAGCAAGACTTTGCTGACTCGCAGGTCTCAAAGATCTCCGGCTTTCTTGGCTGGTTCCGGTTACCAAATCAAGTACATGTATTGGGCCCGGCAGCACTGGGATTTTGAGCTGAGAGAATTTTTCATTCCACAGCTTCATTCACAACATCACATCGCAACATTGGATTGTGAGTCTCAAGTTTCATTTATCAAGGGTGGAGGTCTAAAGAGGTCCCGAATGAGCAGCACTAACCACTCAAAAAACACAGCTCGCGCAGACAAATATGGTGATATTGCTCCGGCACGAAAGTGGGACAGCAAATGCTGACATCTAGCGGGTTATACAGTTTAACATCACTGCACCTCTGGTGCCAGTTTGCCGCACCTTGTGAGTAAAAAACTTTTCATTGGGTATCTAATAGGTCTCTTAAATATTTGCGTTTACCATCAGCAACCAAGGAACCATCGCCGTCTCAAACAAAAGTGATGGGACGACACTGGGTTTCATAACCGCATTGAATTACTTCACCACACTCACACGCAGCGCCACTCGTCCTGGCGCCCCACAGACCCCACAGATGTTCAGCATCCCAAGCAATGCCGGGTCTCTGACTAACTTTTCCATCTCGGCCGTCAATGGGTTCAACAGCACCAATCCTTTCCTCGGTGCACTCCTTGCCACAGACTCGCCACTGGCAGAATTCCAAATTGGTAAAGGTTCATTCAAGTATGTACACTCCCGCCTATCAGACCACTTTTTTTCGCATGGCTGACTTTGTTTTTCTGCACCAGTTTCGCCTACCTGAATGCCGCCTCGGAGAGTGAGCCATTTACTTCACTCACCTTCAGAAGACAGTACTGACAAAATCCACAGTTCCGGCTGGATCAAAGGCTTCTTCTGCGGGCACGAACAATATCCGAGTTGGCTTACCGGTTGAGACAAGCATCTATTCTATTGATTGCAAGACACTCAAGATCACATCTCGCTGGATAAACACGGATGGCGGTAAGCATGAAACCCTTGTGCCAATAATTTGAAAATCTGCTGAAGGTTTATGTACGAGCAGTAAGCGTGCCAGCATTCTTTATCTTGTCACAAGTGATTCTCCTCCAAGTGGTTTTAAGTTGCTTCAGCCATACTAACGCTAGATGACTATCGCCACCGGCAGGAGTTTTCACTTGGAATCACTGGTGATGTTACTATGTATGTTGCTACGTCAGCATCTTGGGGTATTGAGCCGGCCTATGAAGTTGTAAGACTATTTTTTTTAGTTGGCAGCAGAGGTTGTCAAGCTGAGCCAGAATCGTTGTCCCTAGACACTCACCTTTGTCCCGACGAAAGCTTGAGTCCGAGTCATTCGGTGCGGCTGACTTCTCACCCCCTTCTTCCCGCGACGCATTCGTGAAAGACACATCCGAAGCTGACGCCCTTACACTTCCAGTTCTATAGCGCTCATCTTGAAAGACTTTTTATCTCAGAATTAGAGTCCAGATTTGCCTTTGGATACTGCTTTCATCTTCCTCCCACACTTTTCACTTTGCCTCATAGCTTTGATGCAACTCCTTTCATTCTTGAGACATTTTTCCAAGGCAGAATGTGCTCGGAACCCGACTGAACCTTGGGGAATCAGATTGGGGGGCGCCAGCGACGTTCTCGAGGACCGTCACCAAGAGTGGAGGAGGGGGCTGGAACGAGTTGATTAAAGCTGGCATTGGAGGCTGAGCCGTGTATTGATGGAGGGAGAGCTGAGAGAGAGGGCTACAAATGACTCTTTCAGACTCTGCCTTCGGAGTTTCGGATGAGTTCGGATGGCCCGTTGACTCATTTGACCTTCTCAAATCTTTCTCCTAAAAGCTTGAGGGCCCGGAAATATGATTCAAGTGTAGAACCTGGAATTGAAGTCAGACAAGCAATTCAAAGCTAGCCGCTTGACGTCTTAGAAATCACATTGTGCGAAGATGACAAGAAAACTGTCACTCGCTCAGGCTCGCGGCATTCTCGCAGTATTCTCGCCGACTCCAGCCAGATGGAGCCAGATGGCAGGGCGATGAGTTTTGAAGTTCCTTGAGCTGCAAAAAGTGATGTCGTCCAGCCGCCATTGCTGCGTCGTATGGACAACACATGCCCTCACCCAGGCTCGAACTGGGGACCGTCGGATTGCCCAAGCTTGTAGCTTGATCATACAGGTGTATGAGACCGAAATCATGAACCAAACTAGACCATGAAGGCGCGTGTAAGGACGTGGAAGAGCGCCGACTAGGTCTGGGAAAGTGCCGAGGCGACGAGGCACCAAGCGAACGTGGCAGCGTCTTACGGCTTTTGAAGAAAGTCAAAGCTGTTTCTTGAAGAAAGTGTTGCACTGGCATGGAAGTAACAAGACTAGGATCTGGAAGTGCAGATTGGCGAGCGAGAGAACATCAACTATGTACGTGCGAAAATGGCGAGGAGACGCCCAAGAGAACTTCGCATGCTCACATCAGCAACCAAACGGAGTTAAATTCCGCAGCTGGTAGAGTTGGTTCATTGTTTCATAGTCAATAGAGCGAGTTGCAAGAACCCCGATGAGCGGGGACCTGCAGATTTGAATTCAGTAGCTGTCAGAGAGAACTGAAGGGGCATTGAGCTACGTGACAATGAGGATCCGCGACGTTCACAGCAGATAAAATCCGAAACAACGTCCCCCTCCGTGTAATCGAGCACTAAAGAAGCTACAGATTCCATTTCACTTTAGCTCCAAAATCCAATAGAAGGGAACCCTTGCAAAAATCTCCTGAACGCTCCACCCACGTTCAACAAACTCAATCTCCCGTTTCCAGCACTCCTCTCGCAGCTTTGCACGATGATCCTTCTTGTGTTTTGCCAAGCTATAGTGCACGAGAAGGTACTTCAGACTCACCAACGAGGGTCCTGCGAGTTCCTGCAAAATCTCGGAATCACCACTGACTCCAACACCCTCGAGTGTAAGACACTCGAGGTTTGCACCGGGCAAAATTGACATCCTAGGTCGGCTTTGTGTGGTAGAAAAGCCCACGCGAAGTGTGGTGAGGGTAGGGAAGAGCCCCAGAAGCTCTCGCCTATTGTCATCTTCGTCTACCATTTCGTTCATGAGCGTGAGGGTAGTGATGGCAGCCGTAAGAGGTGTCGGTAAGGTAGGGAAGGTTCCACAAATTTGTTGGTTTTCTCCAAAAAGTGCGAGCTCCCTGAGGCGTGGAAAAACTGCAACGGGTATATTGAAAAGGCGTTCAAGCTCGTCACCGTTTTCAGTGAGTAGCGAGAGGCGCTCGAGGAGGGGAAGACATGTTGAAGGGTGAAGCGAGGCGAAAGCTATGGTAGATATCCCAATGTGAAGAGTCTTCAGTCCCGAGTCAAGAAAAGTGGGTTAGCAGGAATTCAGCTGACAAAGTAAAGCGCTGCGAACGTCCGAAAGGAGAAAGTGAATCGGCCCGGTCGAGCATCGCATCCAGCCAAGAAGTTTCAGTCGTGGGAAAGCAGCCGCTCATCCAGTTCCACTTATATTTCTGTGCCGGAAGACGAGGCTGGTCTGACTTGTTCACCATTCGCACAACCTTCGTTTGACGCGCCATTCTCGCGACTCGGAGGTTAAATTCAATCAACTGCTCCATTCTTTCCATCCGACGGCTCCCAGGATTGAAAGTGACCTGATCAAAAAGCTGGGTGTGCGCGATGTCTCGCCAATCTTGGGATACGAGGCAGAATTTTGGTGAGAAGGTCGTAACGCCGCTGAGGTGAGGTCGCGACGTGTGAAGCAGGGAGAGCGAGGTGGATAATGTACGCTGTAATCTCGGGTGGAAGCCGATAGGGATTCAAAGCGGGTGGGTTGATCACGAATGATCGAAGGTACGTGTACATGGCGCGGAGGAGGAAGGAAAGAACGGGCGCGCGTAACTTGGAACGTCACTAAGGGCGAAAAGGGGTCAGCCTTTTGAGTTCCTTCTCCAGGATGATGCATGATGAATAAAAACGAAGAGCTGTTTTGTTTGGACTTCGGTAATACATGGCTTGAGAAGAAGGAACACAGTAGGGAAGAAAATGAAAAGAAGGAGAAGCGCATTCAGACCTCCTATTTTTACTTGGGCCGGATTCTCCGCGTCTTCCCTCTTCGTTTCTCCTCTCAATGACCACCGCCCGACTGATATCGCCAGTTACTTACGCAGACTTTGCGCCGTACCTCCTTTCCAATACTCCAGCCCTTCTCCCGCCTTCCGCCACCGAAGACTGGCCAGCTTACAAGCTCTGGTTCAACCAGGATCGCACGGTCAACTACAACTACTTGCGGGCACAGTATGGCCAGCTGAACGTGCAGGCTGTCGATTGCGGCAGCTGGGAAGCTGAACAGAGGGAATTTGGAGACGTGCTGGATGATTGGGAGCGGGGAGTTGGAGAAGGTGTTTATGTCAAGGTGCGCGAAGCAGTCAGTAACTCGGAAGTAGGGCGCTGATCTGTGGTGTTTGGAATGCAAGGATTGGCATTTACCACTCATCACTCGGGAATCTGGGAGGAGAGTCGAGGATGAGTTGTATCAGGTATCGGATCTGGTGGTGGACGACTGGATGAATGCATATTATTCGGCATGTACGAAAGACGACTTTCGCTTTGTGGTGAGCAAATATCTTATCAATGGGTAGAATGAATCTTATTTATTGCTACTACAGTACCTCGGCGGATCCTCAACGTTCACCCCACTACACCGCGACGTCTGTTCGTCTCATTCCTCGCTGTCCCACCCCGCCTATCTAACTACCCCTCCTCGAGTGAAACACAGACTCATCCTATTCAATCTCAACAAACCTCCACGGCTCAAAAACCTGGCACCTCTTTCCACCCTCTTGCACCTCCAGAATCCAACTCTTGCTAAAAGCAGCCGAGAGGGAGGGTAATGTTGTTGATGTTCGATTATGGGATGAGGAGTTGCGGAGGGAGTTTGAAGGGATGGGAATGGAATTGGTTGAGCAGGGAGTTGGGGAGACTGTATTTATGTGAGTGGAGGAGAGTGGAGGAGAGGTTTTCGGGTAGGGGTTGGGAGCTGATTTGGCGGGACTCGGTGGGAGACAGTCCGAGTGGGTGGTATCATCAAGTTACGAATAATGGTCTCACTTTTTCTCTGAATCACAATTGGGCAAAGTGCGTCAATTTCCCTCTCCCTTTCCTCCCTTCTCCGCTCATTTCATTTGCCAATGACCGCCATCGGCTCTTCACAGCTCGCACAACCTCCCCACTCTCTATTCCTCCATGTGTCTCGAGAATCTCGCCGTCCGAGAATCAATTTCAGACGTGAGAGGCCTCTTAATGGAACGTCACCCGGATAATTGGGAAAAGGAATGGGAGGAATGTGTAGGTGATTTGTTGGAGAGGAGTGCGGGATGGAAGTGCGTTCCTGGTTTCTGTTCTTCCTTCTTCCTCGAGTATATGAAAGTTGACGATAGTTGGATAGCTGGGCAACTTTTTGGAGTATGATCCGACTCGCGCTTCAGTCACTCGACCCTGAACGAAGTCCAGCCCAAAGTGGTGGTTGGCCAACAACGCCGGCGAGCGCTAGACCTCAGATCGCTTTTATTATGTCACAGGTACGTTCTCTTCTCTCTTCTCCAGTTTCAAGGAAATATTGCGCCAAGACAGTGAGCTGATGGAGGGTGTGATTGCATGTAGGTCACACCACTCTTCGAAGGCTTCCATTTGAGAGTCGAGAATGAGAGGAAATGGACAAGGGGGCTCGGAGAGGTCTTGAACGACGTGAAAGTCGAGCTCGAGAAATTGAAAGCTGGCAAACTCTGACGACATTCAATTTACTACTCATGTTCCGACCGCCGTGCCTACATACTCGTGGCGGTCTACGATTCCTTGCATACCTTTACTCGCTTAGAAGGCACAAGCACTATGGATTAGCTTCCAAGTATCATAGAGATAGGGACCTTATTCAAGGAAGGACAATTAAGCAGCAAAATGTCAGCTGCTTTCGTGGAACGCCCCGCCTCCCATTACGCGCGCGAGGTACCAAGCAATAAAAGAGATCTACCTTCCTTGACGACGGTGGAAGGTAAGCTCTGTGATTCCCAGTGGCGGGATCGAACCGCCGACATTGGACTTGATATCAAGGCGAGATATTAGGTCCACATCATAACCAACTAGAACCGGGAGGATGGAAGTCGGTGGCGAGTGGGTGCTCCCAGTCCGGATATGCCAGACGGTATGTGAACTCGAAGCTTCAAGCAGAATATAATCTTGAGAAAAAGAAGGCTCGGGAAATGGGGAACCAGGAGCCGAGGAAGCGTCGACGAGGTGAGAGAGGTGGCAAGGCGACCAAGTGGACGAGGTGCAGTGCGAAGAGTTCGCGGCATTCTGGACGTTGGATGGGTATGAAGTCATCTCCGACGGTGAGAGCTGGAAAAAGAATGCGGCCAAGCCTGTACAACGGAAGTTTAGCTGCGCTTGTACTACGACATCGATGGGATTCGGGAAGATAGGATGGGAAGGGGTCGCCGCGTTCGGAAGTTTTTCTTGTGCTCGCAAAGCTGATGACTCGGAGTAATCTGCTTTGAGCGACCACAGTTCAGGCGGAGAATGTGCTCTCTTCTACACAGGTCTTAGTGTAGCCTTATATAGAGATTCAACACCACAGCTTTGCAAGTCTGCGAAGGAGTGCTCAAGGGACAAAAGCCAGTGGTTTGCTCTTTGAAAGAAGACAGAGATGGAAGCTAGTTCACCTTTGGATTCCATTTTGGAAAAGTTAGCACTTGCGATCTTGTGTCTTGAGATGAAGGTGCCGAAACTTTACTCCTCTACGACATCCCAACGCTCAAGAAACTCAATCCCCCGCTCCCCACACCCCTCTCTCAACTTGGTATGATCCGCATAGCCAAACTCTTCAGCAGCTTTTTTGTATCCGACCTCCAACCGTTTCAACCAACCCCGCCAGCAAGCTCACAATTAATCCTAAGATGATATCGGCGTCCGTCGCGAGGGCCTGTCAGCTCGAGCTCCAAAGAATTCAAGTGCCGTCCAGATACATTACGAATTGTGACCCGAAATACGGAGATGCGGAAGGACTGGGTTGGTGGTACTCCGAGAAGAAGGCTTGTTAATGACGGAAGTAGTGAAACAAGGAAGCGTCCGGTCATGCATGCAAGGTCGAGTGTGGTGATCGTTCAGGTGAGTGGCGTCGTAGAGAGAAACATTTGTGGGCGACGATTCCGGGTCCATGTATTCCAAAGCTCTTCAATCGAGGAAAGCACTCAGCAGACATTCGAAGAAAATGTTGGATTTCCGAGTCTTTTGGGCTCTGGAGTGAAGGTGCTCGAGAAGAGGAAGGCCCGAAGTTTGGTCGATGGTGGTACAAATGGCGGAACAATCTCCTAGTTGGAGATCCGTGAGTTCGGCTTGCTCAAAGTGAGTCGCTTTTGGCCCTCATCTTGAGAATCCAGGAACTATGAACGGCAGAATGAACCCAGCGTGTCCCACGAAGAACGCATGAAACTTTCTGGTCACATTTTCCTTTCGTGTCTACTTAATTATCCCCACCGGTCCCCAGCAAACATCTACTGCTGATTGTCCCGCGCCGAGATCGCCATTGTGCGTAGCAGCTCTTCCTCCCCAGAGTTTCTGCAGAGCTCTGAGAAAGCAGAATTTGGGTCCTCTAAGAGCTTCCAAGGCGCATCGTATTCGAGGATGCGACCATCGCCCATGACGAGTACTCTGCAAGGAGGCGTCAATTTTGGGGCCTTGTGAAGGATTGCGAGGATAGACTGACTTTGAGTAGTCAATGATAGTGCGAAGGCGGTCTGATGAGGTTTTGATTAGCTTCCGTAAGATCCGAAGATTTGATATGGAGCTTACGAGCCACACAAAGTACGGTAGCGTCCGGCATGACTTCGCGAAGCGTTGTTTGAATTTTTGCGTCGGTGGTGTGATCTTTGAATACGAGTAAAGTCAGTAAGTCCAGAAGGCGGGGTAGAAGATGTAATTGTAGACGCTCACCCAAACTAGCAGTCGACTCATCGAGTATCAATATGGATGACGACTGGATCTTGAGAATCGCTCGCGCCAGCGCCACAAGTTGTCGCTCGCCTTTGAATCCACCAGGTGAGCTCAACCCAGGTTCTCCAGAGGAGAAGGCTGACCAGCTGAGAAATTCTTTCCCCCACTTTCCACTTCCATATCTAGCGAAGTAACCACAAACCTATGCTCCCCATCTCCCTCCTCGACAACACCAGCCGGTGCAGCGAGATGCACACGTCGAACAGCGTCCCAAAGATCCGTATCGGCGTGGGCTCCAAAGGGATCGAGGCTCATCCTGAGAGGTCCCGAGAACAGGAACGAATCTTGAGGGACAATAATGAGTCGGGAACGCAGAGCGGCGAGGGAGAGAGTGCGAATGTCAATTCCGTCGATGGTGATTTTGCCGGCGGAAGCCTCGATGAAGCGGAAGAACGATAGGGCGAGGGTTGACTTTCCGCTACCTAGAATTTGAAAATAAGTCAGTCAGAGCTCTTACGATAGACTTTAAGTGAGGCCAACCGGTCCGACCACAGACTCCGACTTTTTCCTGTTTGAGTGTCCGCAGATTAGCCTTCACTTTCAAGACACAAAAGATGAGGTGAGCTTCCCTTTGCTTCGATCCTGAACGAGATATCATGTAGTGCGAATGGGAGATCCTTAGTGTACCTCACGGACAGATTTTCCACCTCAATCGACCCATCGCGGGAGGGCCAGATGGCGGGTGGCGTAACACCACCCTGCGTCTCCTGCTCGAGCTCGGTGTATTCCTTGACCCTTTCAAGGGCATTCATATTTACGCTGAGGATGAACCAAATTAGCAGATATCTGAAAAACCGGGAAATGAACCCAACGCGTTGAAAACCCAGAAACGAACGGTCTCCAAGGCAAGCGTTAGCTGTGACAATGCAAGTAATGCGAGCAGTGCCAAGCTCACCCAAAGTGTCTTTTCGGAGAAGCTCAAGCTATAGCTCAGGACAAATCCCGCCAACGCTGGATCCATGCCCTTTGAGAAGATGACGAACATCGCAGCGGCGAAGCTGACCACGGCTCCTGCCGTGTCACACCTGATTGAAAGCCCTGCATTTATAATTTCAGTATTCCTGCCACCCAGAGTAGTAAGGAGTTCTTCTCACAGCGGCTAGTCTGAACAGTCGCGTTGAACGGCCTCGTCATCGTATCGAGCAGGCCGAACGCCTTGCGAAGGAAACGCATCGTGTCGCCATAAGCTCGAAGGGTGACAACACCGTTGAGGACCTCGCCAAAGATGGAGAAGACGGGCGATTTTGTCACCGAGCCTGTAGGCTGTGAGTCAGTGGGTTCGAATCAGAAGGAGGAGCGTTGGAAGTACTGGAGCGCTGAAATTCCTGCGAGGCAGAAAGGTCTATATACGGAAAAAGTCAGATCACGTTGAGAGGAGGTGAAAGAAGTCGGGCTCACAAAAGTATCCAATCAGGATGTATGATGCAGTAATGATGGTGGCCGGAATGAGGAACGCCGGGAAAACGACCGTGATCGTGCTCAAAATGCCTATGACTCCGAAGAGCTCAAACTATACCAAAGATCAGCGAGGAAAGCTGGAGAAGCTGGATCCCGGGTACGTACGATCATATACATCTGAAATGAAGCAAGCCTTTGGTCAATGACACCAGTGTCCGATGAAAGGCGATTCAGGATACGGCCTTGAGGGGTTTCGTCGTAGAATCGGACTGTCAAGTCGGTCAACTGATGAGCATCCTCAAAAAGAAGGCGCCGATGAAGGTGATTACGCACCCGTAGCACCTAACAGTGACTTGACAAGACCCTCGTAAACTGACTTGGCGGCATGTACAGCCCTCCAGAGCCAAAACGCCGTACGGCCTCCGAAGAGGCAGATTTCAACGAGGGACAGTAAGCAGTACATCTTGAGCCAAAAAGAAGTTCCGCCTGATAACATTGGTGCGAGTACTCCGTCTGATCCAGCAGCTTCTGCTGGAAGGTCATATGATTGTGCCCAGTTCTTGAGCGCCAAGGCAGCAGCTGCGGCCATATTTTGAGCAAAGAATAAGTATAGGAGAATGTGGGCCAGCTCACCAATTTCTGATAGCTGTGCTCCGGTGAAGAACGCCAACGCAACCAGCCCAAGCCACCAGCCGCCTAAAGCTTTGACGTAGAAGCTGGACAGTGCGAAGAAAATCAATATACAACCGCAGATCCAAAATTTTTATCTCACATATATAGCCTCGCCGGTACACTGCCTGATTGAAGTGGTGCGTTAGCTACCCATGTTGCCGCGGGAAGTTGACTCCCCCACCTTGTCGCTGACTTTCTTCCTTGACAAGCTTTGACCTTGCTGCCGCAACAGGGGAATCACTCGACTCTTTCTTTTCCTCCAAAAATTCTCGAGCCTCCAGATGTGGTGCTATCTTCTCCCTCGTGGTCTGCTGAAAAACAGTCTCCGGGTCGCCTGCCGACAGGACTCGACCATTCTCGAGTGTGACAAGAAACGAGCAGATGGGTAGAGCCACGTCGATCGCGTGAGTGACCAAGATGACGGTTCGTCCCGCTAGAAGAGGCCCTGAAAGACACTCTCGCACGAGGTGAGCGGCGGTGTGCGCGTCGATTGCGGAGAGACAGTCATCGAGCAAGACCGTCTGGTTTGTTGAGCAATCATTAGCCGCAGTCTGAGCTCTGCTAGTGGAAATTAGATACAAACCTTTGCTGAAGAGTAAACCCTGGGGAAGTGAGCGGTCAGTCAAATGCTCGCTGCTGTAAAAATTTCCGCACGCTCTGGCCAGACTGATTCGAGCCTACAGCACAAATAGGTTGAGTTGAATACCTTGAGACTTCGTGTAAGAGCATGTTTTACCTTCTGGCCGCCACTCAAAACCACTCCTTGCTCTCCTACTTCCGTTGCATCTCCTAGCTCAAGCCTTGCGAGATCAGGAAGGAGCGCACAAGCTTCCAGGACGTCGTTGTATCGCTTTTCGTCCTTTGCCGTGCCAAAAAGGATATTCTGCTCAATCGTGTCGCTGAGAAGCCAGGGAGTCTGGGCACAGTATGCGACTGAATCGGTGAGGACGGCGGCAGGGCCATTGAGGGGTCGGCTGACAGGCGAAGGAAGGAAGACGGAGCCGGAAAGAAGGGTTGTCTCGCCAAGTAGGGAGCTCAGGAGAGTCGATTTGCCACTTCCAACTGTAGAAGAAGTGAGCAAACCTTCATCTGTGAGGTCGAAATTGGAGATCTGAGAACCCACCTCGGCCGACAATGACACTCAGCTTGCCCACAGGAAAGTCAAGCGTCACGTCACAAAGCTGAAAGGAGCCTTCTACGCTTGACCACGAGAAGCTTGCGTCTCTGATGCCCACTCGAGGAGCCAGCGAGTCAGACTCCGGATGATGAAGAAGGTCATACTTGGGTGTATCCGCTTCCGAGAGAAACGCTTCGACACGGCGGAGGGAGACGAAAGACGTGATAAGATTCATCAACACTTCAAAGGAAAAGAAGGGCTCAGCCCTGAGTCATGGAATCAGGAAGCTAAATGGAGACTCACAGCCGGTGAACATGTCAATCGGAGATTGAATAATGTTGAACAGGGCGAGAGCCGCAAATGCAGACGCAGCGTCAAGATCTCTGTGCAGGACTACATGCCCAAAGTGAGCTGAAAGCCAAATAATTTACCCTTCTCCAGGCGTACCCTTGGTGTGGCAAAGAAAGGTGGAGACCTGCGGAAAGCCAAAGTTGTGTCAGGCGCACGGAGCACATAAGTCTAATCAAACAAAGTAGAAACCCACGGCAACCACAACAGGCACCCCACTCATCAGAAGAAGATCAAGAATTGATGTGAGAGATTTGATCCAGAGGGCAGCCAGCTCGGCCTTCCTCAACTTCTCCATCCGTGCTCCAAGCTGCTCTTCCCAAGCTTCGTACTTCACCAACCTGATACCGTGAATAACATCGGTAACAAAGGCAATTCGAGCATCGGCAGCTTCACGCATTCGAGTGTGATACTTGCGGAACATCCTGGCGGACAGGGTTTGGATTGGGATGACGAGAACGAGTGCTGCGACCTGGAAGGGAGTCAGTCGAGAAAATAGGAGGCGACACAAAGGAAGAGCTTACACCTGCAAAGGCAGCGATCCCAATAACACTGACGAGAGAAGCCATGCAGACGATGATGGTCAAGGCGTTCTCTGGAAATATCATGTTGAGCTGAGTAAAGCCGGAAGCGACTGCAGATTATTGAGTCAGTGAGAAGGCAAGCGAGTAATGCCGGTAGGCACTGACTAGCATCGACATCTCCTCCAATAATATTCGTAATACTGGCTCCATCCGCTGTCGAGGTTCCTCCTCCTCCCCGCCTCCGCATACCTTTTGCAAAAATCTCGCTGATCAACAAAGCCCTGCACGCGAGTCGGGTTACAAAGACTTTAAACAAAGTGATGAGAGTAAAAGCTTGCTTACTTTGTGCGCATCAAGATTTGAGTGGAGGCACTCAGACAGCGAGCTGACGCTACAGCTTTTACCATCTGAAAAAAAGCAATTCCAATGGCAAGGAGCAGAGCGACATGAGTCGGGGCGGACTCTCCCCGGCTTCTTTTGGCCAGAAGTTGCAGTAGGAGCTTTAGGCCGAGGGGCGGGAGCTGAGAACGAACGTTCAGTGCGGGATTTCAAGTCAGGAAGGTCTGATCAACTCACGGCGACCACAGCGACCTTGACCCAACTCCAAGCGAAGCCAACAGCGAGTGGCCCTCTATTATACCATAGCAAGCCCCAAACAAAGCTCCACTCTTCCTTTCCTTTCTCCTTCCGCTCCTCATTCAGATATGCGAGGCCCTCTCTGTAAGCTCCAAGTTGCGAAGCACTTTTCTCTCCCGGCAGCAGGTCAGGAATAGTGGCAAGCGAGTACGAAGGAGCGTTTCTTCCAGGGAACGCCATTCGATAAACGACAGGGTCGACGTAGGAGAATGTGATATGGGAAAGGAGAGACTTGTTGAGCTCAAGAGGTGGGGGGAGGCGGTTGGTGGTGGAGTACGTGTAGGAAGACGGACGTGGGGCCGTCAACATGACGAAGGCGGTCATGGTGGTGAGTACAAAAAGTGATGCTTCGAGCGTAAAGGCGTTCTTGGTGGAATATGAAAAGGTAGAAAACCAAAAGTCGAGGAAGGAGGTGACCACGGAAAGAAGGACCCATGGGAGAAGAAGAAAGTCGGAGGGAAAGCTTCCCAAATCTGAGGGTAAAAAAGGCAGCAGCGAGAGAGCGAGTGCACAGATCTTCGGAGAAAAGTGTCAGGTAGTTGCGCTCTGTTTGGACAATGCGACGTACCCAAGCCGACATCTCAAATGCGAGCCATTTCACACCAGCGCTCTCCTCAGTCAAATGCCCAACAAATCGCACAATTTCCAGGGAAGAGATTCCGAGGATTCCCAGTAACGCTGCTACGTCGTGCTTTGTACGTGTCGAATGAAATCGCGTCCTCCTTTCGACCACGTCCAAGACGACCTCCGCGACACGACTTTTGATTTCGAGTTCCTCCGCCGCCGCGATGAAGTTTTTGGGGCGTGTGACGGTACCAAGAGAGGGTTTCTGAGATGCTGGGATTGGTTGCGAGGAGGTGAAGCGGCGTAGGACGATGACGCTGCATGCTAGAGCGGTAACGAATAGGAAAGTGATGGGGATAATGCCATTCAGGACTCTGTAGGGAAGATCAGTCAGTAATGATCAGTTAGTGATGAAGTTGATGCTTGATACTCTGTGTACGCACCTTAAACGGAAGCAAGGCGAGAGCTCCGCGCCGTTCCAAACAGGTGCAGGCAGCGAGACTTTCGCACACCACGGATCTGACATGATCTTAAGGTTGTGCGCAGGTCGAGAGGTGCAGTCGAAGCAGTACGGGAGGTTCTCGAGGAATGGAGTTGTGAGGGAGTCACGCAGAAGGAACCGCGTGGTAGCAACGGCGATAAGACGGCCGCGATTAGATCTGCAGCACCGCGCATTTACTCCGTTCGAAACTCGCCTTTCGCTGTGCTGATGGGAAGGTCGTCGGAATCATGCTTTGATCATGACAGTCGAATCCCATCGACA
>JASZXU010000726.1:0-15213 GCA_035521515.1 Phenoliferia sp. Uapishka_3 | reverse complement strand
GTATCAGTGATGGTTGGTGAGTGAGGGTTGGGTTTAACGCAGTTTTTTCTCGACGTAGATATACCCCAGATTCACTTCTTGATTTCGTATTCATACCCTTTCCAATTGAGTGAAGTTTTCCCTTGAACATGTCAAGGCTCAGTTTTTGCACGTGAACAGCCGCGCATGCAGGTTCAGCCTCTTCCCTAACCCTAGCAAGCTGTGCTAGTATTTGCTCGAGAGACTTTCATCGCCATTGATCTTGCACGGCTCTCAGTTACGGCATGAGTAGGTGAGCATTCTCAATCAAACAAGCGTTACTTCGTTCTCATCCTTTTTGTTACTAGTTGAAAACTACAAAGCAAAGGCTCCACCTCCAATACAAATGTCCACTCCTTAAAAGATCAGCCATCCATCACTCGATAAGACTTATTGTCCTGGAAAGCGGCCTACCTGATTGGTATCCCGACTCTCACATTCACTCGCTTCTTGAGCGCTTTCCAGAACGCTCGCAAGCGTCGCTGCTAGACGCCTCAGCCGCTCTTTTTTCTACAACACAAAGTGGGATCAGCTGAAAGTAGTTCTTACAGCTCAAGCGGTACTAGTGAAGCTAAGAACGAATCCGAACGTACTTGGAGCAGGCGGCGAAGGCGAAGGCGCTCTCGAGTCTTGCGAAGGAGTCGGCGTGCGAGAAGAGCTCGATGTGCGCACCTCGTACTTGACTCTCTTCTTGGAGCGCCCATGAACAGCGGTGTGGCGAGTCTTCGAGGTTGCTTTGGCTTCGTGTGCGCCCTCACCATCGGAAAACTCCGACTCGCTGTCTGACGTCGCTTGACGTTTTTGGGGAGAAGATTTGTTGGCGTTGGGCTGGGAGATGTGGCCTAGGACAGGAGATCGGGAAGGACGAAGAGTGGATCGAGGTCTGAGTTGTGGTAGGTCAAGCTGACGAGAGGTGAAACTCTCAGTGGTCGATGAGGAGTTGCGAAGTTCTTTCGATAAACGGGGTGACTCCCTTTCACCAAATCTAGGGATAGCAGGTTTCGGAAGACTGGGATCGGGAGTGGAGCTTTGAGTCGAGGGAGGAGTGGTGTATGCTGTGAAGGAGCCTTCCGTCTCGCTAGCCGCCCGTGCGAAGGGGGAGAGGGAGGGCAAGGAAGGGTCGCCTGATGTTTCGAGACACTCATCTCAGCAGCTTCGAGACAGAATGAAAAAGCAGAAATCGATCTCACCTGAGGAGTTTGGGGAAGGTGCGGCTGACTCATGACTGCTCGTGGCGCCTGCGATGTTTGAAGTTGAGCTGCAGAAGGAGGAGTCGGCTTTCTGACAGCCATTATTCTCGTTCCAGCTCTTGGCCTTTAGAGACCCGGATACAGGCTTGGCGGGCGCCTTCGCTTTGGCGACAGATGACAAAGTTGGATGTGGGCTGGCGACAATCACACCATGATCGTCTTTGTCTTCGCCGTCCCCATCCGATGTGTCTTTGCGAGCAACGAGAGCCTCGGAGTTGTCTTCATATTCTTCCTCGTCGGTCCATTCAGATGGGGACCGGAGTCTTTTGGTGAGTTTGGAAATGTCAGGGTTGGAAGGGTGGGCAGTCGAGCTGGTGTTGACGGAAGTGCAGGCGTTCGCTGATAGTTCTGAAAAAGAACGAATCCTGTCAGAGATACTGGCGGACAGAGTATTGATGCAAGTTCTAGACCTTTCTCTGAAGGAGACGCAGCCTCGTGATTGAATTCAATCTCGAGGGCTGTCGCTTTCTTCGCGAACGCCTGGACGATTGTTTGTGCTCCCGACGAGATGAACCATGTACAAAAGGGCTCAAGTTTAGCTCCTTGAAAAATCCTGGACCAAGTAAGGCTCTTTAGCTTCAGAGAAGGATACAGGGAAGCGGTTAGCCTACTTATCCCCGAGTTCATCTGCGTCGACGGGCAGGCGGCGCGCTACGGCGGGCAGGTGTTGAGAAACGTGCTACAAAAAGAACGCCAGTCAACCAGCGTGAACTTGAAACGTGAGATAAAAGTGAAAGTTATTCACCGAACGCAAACGGGGCTCATCAGGAAGAAGCTTGTCGAGTTCCTCATGACAGTCGTGCGAGATGATTCGAAGTACCTTATTAGCATCGACCTCCTTGGCGCAGGCTTTCTTGCGAAGACTTTGGCCGTCGCTCTCTTGCGGTTTCGGCTTGCGTTTAGTTTTGGTAGGAAATTTGAGGACCATACGAACTTCGAAACTGGCAAAATCTGCAAGCAGAAGGGCGTGTGCCTTTGGTCCCGTGGTAAGATAATGTTGCCGGTATCCCGTCGAGTTCTCGCATTTGAGCTCAAGTAGTCCACGAGCCTGCAGGTCTACGAGAAGGGAGCGTATGTCGAAATCGTTGTAGAGGAGTGTATTTTCGCATGGTGAAATTGTGAGTTTCGCCCATTTCATCTGGTTGCACGAACGTGTTGTGAAGAGGGCTGGAGCACGACAAGAAAGGCTGGACTTACTTTCGCTGTCAAGTTTCGTGGTGCGAGGCTACGCAGCTGGTCGGACAATTGACGCGAAGTTACCCGGACGGATCTCTTGCAAGCAGCATCCACGAGATTGATCACGTCTTTTGATATCAACGTGACGTCGCTTCCCTCAACGAGAGTACCGCGTCGACAGTTGTCGCAGGTGCCGCCACATTTCGTCGCGTCAAAGTCCTCTCCAAAAGCGGCCAAAATAAGAGTACGTCGGCAACACGTGGAGACGAGAGCTAAGATCAGCCGTTGAAAGTCTTCTTGAACCCGAGGCGGCGTCTTGTTTTGGTGGATGATATTGGCGACTTTGTCGACTCCGGCGTAGGAGAAGAGGACGAGGGATTTGGCAAAGGATCCATCACGTCCAGCCCTGCTACTTTCCTGTATAATGGTGTCATATAAGTGACTGTTTCGGGTCGGAAGTCTTCGAAAGAGGCTCACCTGATAATAGTCGGCCAAACTGTGGGGAGGATCATAGTGAAACACCCAGCGAATAGCGCCAATATTGATACCGAGTCCCAAGCTGTGAGGGTGAATCAGTCAGTCAACGTCGCCGGGCGAGGCGAGTGCAGGGGAGAAATTATTCACGCGGTAGTTCCTACCATGACCGAAAATTTTCCTTCCCCCCACTCTCTCAGCGCGCGATCTCGATTGTTGTCCGTCATGTCGTTGCCCTACAAGACCACACGTTCTCAACAAGCTTCAAGTTGACCACAAATCCCAACTCACTCCATGATAAAGCTCTACAGCGTGACTCGCCCTTCGCAGCGCCGTGACGACCTTGTTTCCCCTTGCTGCTGAGGCAACATAAACAATCCCGCGCTCTCCCCTATGCTCCTTCGCAAAGGCCTTCAGCTGATCGATCCCGTCTCCTTTTTTCATTGTGACTTCGTAGTCGATATTCGGGCGGTTGAAGGTTCCTGCAGTGACAATGACAGGCTTGATGCCCCATTCAGCAATGAGGTTGTCTCGGTCGCGGGGTGCAATGGAAGCGGTAAAGGCGGCGATTGGAGTGCTCGGAAAGCTCTGACGGAGACGGGAGAGTTCTTGATAGGCAGGACCTGAGGTAGGTGTCATAGTCAGCCTCCTTCGTATTGGTCAAAAATAAACTTGGCTTGCGGAAAGTCCCGTGGCAAGAAAGACGATAGTGAGCCTCGTCGATGACGAAGCGAGCAAGCTTTCCCTCTTGATAGAGCTGTTGGAAGCGGTCAAATTCACCAAAAAGCTGTAAGATTAACTGTAATCAGCCCAGCTTTCCGGATCCACAATCTTTAAACGAGCATGCCTTTTCGGGTGTCGTGTAGATTAAGTCAAGACCCTCAGAGACATCCAGTTTGACTCCTCCTACCAGAGCTTGCACCGAGAGATCTAACTGCCCCATTCTACCAGCCTGATCGGCGATGAGGGACTTGAGCGGACTAATGACGAGGGTGACCCCGCGGCCCTCTCTGGCGAGGATGACAGCGGGTAGTTGAAAGGGGAGTGACTTTCCAGCCGCAGTGGGCATCGTGACGAAGACGTCCCTTCCCTCCAATGTAGCATCAATGATCTCGAGCTGTTTCGACCAGAAGACGGAAATCTTGAAGTCGTTTCGAAGACACTTGAGGACCTTAGGGGAGGGGTCGAGGGCGCGGGAAGGGAAAAATGTTTTGCGCGATTTGCGAGTTGCTGAATTTTCTCTAGTGGTCAAAGGAGCCGGACCGTATTGGGATTCGGCGCTGTAGTTGGCAAGTGGACGTGAGCTTCTGGTGACGGACCCAGAAGCAGTCGGGCCCGTGTCTTGAGCTCGAATTGGCGCGCCAGGAGTCGGTAGATCTTGTATTGGTGAAAGAAAGAGCGAATTGCGCATCAGCGTGACAATCCGTTTGCACCATAATGATTCGCCACCACGCAAGGCCGCCCACTTTAAGTCTGATTACTCCTCACCAACCACGATGCTCCTGCTGGGCCCTGCTCCCCTTTCTTCCCACCCTGAAGGCTCAGAAGCGCAGAGAATATATCTCCCATGAGCTGACCTTGTTGATGTCTGTTGGCCGGCCTCGAGCTCGACGACGTCGGTGCCGAGTCAGAGACGACGGGTGCGCGCGATGCAGCTGGGCGCTCTGCGTTTGCGACCACAGTCGGTGCCGAAGGTATCGAGCTTGTTCGGGCCTGACGGACTGGAAGAATCAAAGTCGGTGTCAGCGCTGGTTTTCACGCGTTATTTGTGGCGCAACAGGGAAAAGGAGCCGCTTCGTCTTGACTATAACTAGCCCACTCCTACATACCCCTGCAAACCAGCTCGAGGCCACCTGATACTACGTTTCGAGGCTCCCGCACAAAGTACGCATACGCACCTTGTTCTTCTTGAGGGTTGCGGCTCTTCGAGACTCCCATGATGTGAAAGTGGGGAGGGAAGCCTCGACTGGAAAATTGAGTGAACAAGGAGGGAGTTCGTGCGATGCAGGCCAAGAGATGACTGTCCGAAGAGGAACGTATGAGTAGCGAGGAGGATGAGAGTTGGGGACGGACCGTGTCCTCAAGTGCGCTCCACGGAGATCGTGAGCTGCTGCGTTCGAAGTCGCGGACATGGCAGAAGATGTGCAATTGGAGCGGCTCGAAGTTCATAGAAGGACACAAAAAATGCACAGATATGTTGGACTCAATCACTCTCGACCCCACCCTTGCTGTCGCTGTCGAGTTCGTCTTCCTGAATCTCGCTCTCGTCCTGATCCGAGTCAATCGCCTCCGCGCTCTTGAAGACCTGCTCAGTCCCATCGTCTGATTCTGCGTCTGAGTCTTCTCCCTTTGCCGCGTCTCGTTTCCTTTTCCGAAGAATTTTGGCGGCCGTCTTGGCTGTGTAGTGCTTCCCAGGAAGAGGGTAACGGTTCTCCAGCCAAACAAGTTGCTCTTTCAATAGGAATGGTGTGAGTTGGAAGCTTCAATCACTATCAGAGCTGTGACAAACCTTCGAACGTTGTCTTGCCACTCTCTGCCTTCGCTGTCTCGAGGAGTGCCTCAAAGGCCCTCTTGAGTCGTCGGTCGGAGCGATTCGCAAGGGCAGGGTCTGAGTCGCGGACGGTGGGCCAGTCGATGTTGTAGATTGAGCCGGGACGTTCACCCAGGTTAGTGATTCTGACCCGACGAATGGAGAGCGTGGATAAGCTAGCAACAAATAAGTGGGGAGCGGTGGGAAACTCACGCGATCACGAGGTTTGAGCGATACTTCTTCGGGAAGACATTCCTATTCGCAGCACCATCCTTCCCACCGAGTTGATCACCGCCGTCAAGTTTCGTCCTCCAAGTCGTCAGCCCATCCGCCCTGCAAACATCAAGTGGTCAACATGCACTCTTCCATCTCACCCCCGATCACGACTTAGCGCTGCACAAGAGAAAGAAGCTCACCACTTCTCCCTACATTGATACGGAGTCCTGCCACCCATCTTCTTGCTCACCGCACCCCAATTCTCCCCAAACTTTTTCACCGCCTCGACCAACGCCGTCTTTTCCGCCTCATCCCAGGGACCCTTCTTCGCCTTCTGCCCCCCATTCATCTCATTCCTCCAGTGATCTCTGCAGTCGCCTGAGCTCCTCCCCACTTTCGCACTGACTTCGACCCAATCCATGTCGCTTCCGCAAGCCTTCACAGCTTTCTTCAAGGCGGCTTCTTCGGCAGCGGACCATTGACCTTGAGAAGCAAGAGGATCGCGAACACGGCGTACGTGGGAATAAACGGAGGAGATAGGGCGGAGTGGGGCAGAGAGAGCGATGTGGGTCCACATCTCTGTAAGGAGAGAGCGAGTGATGACAACGTCGGAGACTGGGATGCTGGAAGGACGAGTGCGAGAGGACATGATGAGAGCGGAAATGAGGTCCGAGGAGAATTGATGAGAGGATTGGAAAGAGGTGATGGCCGCGTTGAGCGAGGCATCTTCGGCCGGGGAGTAAGGACCCGTTCTGAGGGTGATATCTGTTGCGCGAGCGAAGAAGAGTGAATACCATACGGGTTGCAATAGTAACGTCTCGCGAGGGAGTGACTTACTGTGCTCCTTCGCAAACTCGGCCAAGTCTTTTGGCGTCATCCACTTCGTCGCAAGCGTATCCGCAACAATCGATCCATCACCACCCAAAAGGTACTCCTCCGCTTTCTCCTTCCCCTTTCCCTTCGGCTTCTCCGATGACTTTTTATCCGCCAGAGGCTTGCGGACTTTTGAAACCCCGGCCTTTTCTTTTCCCTTGCCTTTGTCCCTCACGGCTGAATACAGGGTGGAGGTCGCAAGTGCCTTGAGGAAAGCCTCGTCGTCCGTCATATTCTCGAGTTCATCTCGGATAGCCCTCTGCTGTAAGATCAGGAGAGACATGCATTAGACATAATTGCACTCAAAGCAGAGCTACGGGACCGCATACCTTAAGCTTGTTGGCGGAAGCAGCGGTTGGGGTAGCGATCTTGGCAGAAGCAGCGGCTGGTGTAGCGGTCACAGATGGAACAACTTTCGCTGCTCTTGATCCTTTAGAAGCCAGCGAAGGAGGTGGTTCCGATTCCCTCCTGCGCTGCTTTCCTTCCCTCTTCCTGGATATGTCGGGCTCGGACAGGGTGGGCTCAGGACTCGACGCCCGAACGGTCGAGGCGTCTTGAAAGGAGCTGCGTAGCGCATCTTGACGAACCAGGTTGCCGATGGCGCTCAGAGCTGAAGTAGAAGCCACCTATGATGGAAACGAAGTTGGGTGAAGGATTCGGAGGGCGGCGGAAACGACGACCTACAGGAGCTGGGCTCGGAGGGGGCTCATTGGCGACGCTGGCCCGTTTCTTGCCCTTCTTGTCCGCCTTCGACGCTGACGCTGACGCAGCCTCTTCAAGGGAAGAGCCTTCCACTTCTACTTCTTGTGCGAGCTTTTTCGATTCTCTCCTCGCCTTTTTCGCTCTCTTTTTCTCCGCTTCGGCCTCCGACGTTGGCTGGGTTGCGATTACGATGGCGGTCAAAGAGGCTGCCGACTGGTGACCGAAAAACTAGAGTAAATTTGAGACGAAGCCAGAGAGAACGGCTGCTGAAGGTAAAGGGGCTGACATTATTCATGTCGACGGCCACGTCGACGTCGGCAACTCGAGTACGCTTCGAGGTCGATGCGGCCGGGCTGTTGCGCTCGGAGTCGTGATCCATGTCTACGTCGAAATTGGCGAGGGAAGAAGTAGTAGCGATCTGTAATATGACGTATATCTCGTCAGCTCCACTTGTGTAAACGTTTGCGCGCACATCAATGTACCGGAGCAACGTCCCCACCCATGCTTGTCTTTCGATCCTTTTTCAGCTTCTTGGGCTCCAGAACTCCTGAAGCGTTGTCTTCAGCAACGAAAGCTTCGGCTTCGACCCCCTCCGACCTCTTTTTCAACTCTTTCTTGGCTTTTTTGGCGCGTCTGCGCTCCAACTCGGCGTCCTCTGTCGATGGTGTGGCCAGAATGCTAGTAGCCGGAGCTGAAGTAGATGCCGCCTGATCCAGAAATTTCGTTAGGTTTCACTTTGATGCCAGATCGTTCCCTCAGTGAAAGTAAGTGCGTACCTGGCTCTCGCCCCCATTGGCTTCCACTTCTCTTCCCTCCCTCGCCCGCTTTTTACCCGCCCCGCTCGGAGTGGCCGGCACATTTGGCTCCTTGAGCAATGCACCTTCGACTTGCGCTTCCTCTGCGCGCCTCTTGGCGGCTTTGCGCTCTTTCTTCAATCGCTTGCTCTCCGCCTCGTCCACCGTCCCCGAAGCGTCGACATGCTCTTCTTGAGCCTGCATAGGTCAAGTAATCAGCTTCAAGGGTACAGATCTGCGGTAGGGAGGATGAAGGAGTGGTACTACCGCTTGTGACGTGCTCTGAGCTGGCTCCACTGTTGACTCCTGTGTAGCTGATTCTGCGTCGCGAGCTGCTGATTTGCGAGCCTTCTTGGCGGCCTTGCGTGCCAATCGCTCTGTGTCGGCGTCAGACGACGGAACGAGGGACATGATGCCGCGACTAGGTCTCGAGTGGAAAGGAGGTCGAAGTCTGGCGCGCCGCTTGTTGTTGGGAGACTCGCAGCGCGCTTTTCATCCATATCGCTCAGGCCACAATCGAGCTGCTCACCTGTCACTTTTGGTCACTTGTGCCCACCGCTCACTTTTGTACAATTACAAGTACGAAGCTAGGGCACTGCCAGTGGACTGCGACTGTGAGTGCCTTCCTGGTGCCTGGAAAAGCTAGCGGCGGCCGCGCCAATGTCCCCACTGCCGGGGGGGAGGTAGGGGGACGGGGACCATTAAATGGTCAGAGCAGGGCTGCGACCTGTCCCTGGGACCAGAGGCACATCTATGGAGACAGGATGCGCCAAGTGGGGGACAGGGGGCGGCTTTGACTGCTGCAAGAGGTGCTGACTTTCAACGTTTCCGTGTAGAATACCGCAAGCTTTCATGGTGACCGCAGATCCTGCCATATCGAATATGAAAGACGCAAAACCAAACATTGAGGCAAACGAGAGGTGAGCTCGTGCCAGTCTCGCTAGTGGCAGAAGCCTCGAATACTGAGGTGACCTCCCGACAGCGAAATCTCTCCCTTGACGAGCGTCAACCCAGAAAGTCCTGCGGAAAATGACGAGAAGGAAACTCTGTCCGCTTAGGCCCAAGTTGCAAATCTTTCATCTGGACTGACGCCCTCGCGAACCTCGAAGGCCAATCGTCGCGCCAAAGCGTCGCGGTCGCTCCAATGCTCCCACTCCTGGGGCAGCGAAAAACATCAAAAGCGAAACACAAATGGGAAGTGAGGACGAGCACTCAAGTGAGTACGATATCTCCATACGATGGCGCCTTCAGATAACCTATCATCGCTGCGAAGGCCGGTCGTCGCTCCAAAGTCAAAGCGCCGAGGTCGCTCCAACGCACCCACTCCAGTTCCAGCTGTGAGCTGACACGGAACGACTCGCTTCACTTTATGTCAACTTTGACGATTAAGTGGCCGGTGCAGACAAAGAAAATCAAAAAGGAGGAAGAAGATCGCAAGCCCAACCTCATCGTCCCGATTATAAAGGAGGAAGCCGCTGTCGACGGATCCAACCTTTTCGATATTCTATCCCTCCAGCTGAATCGCCCTTTAGCCGCTGAACGTGCTCTCATCGACGTCGAAGGAGCCTTTCACCACTCGGACTTCGCGGGAATCTTCGGTGGCATCGCGACCGTTCGACACAGCGAAAAAAGACATTCCAGGAATGTTGATCCACGAGGAATTCAACATGTTTTTCAGCGAAGCCGACGGCACCTCAAATACTTCCCTCCCCGGGGAGCCACTCATGATCTTCGGTGGGAGCAATGCCATCGTGAAACCTATCAACAAACTTCTCGAGAGTGGAAAGGCTTGTCCGATATGGATTCGACGGGCCCGGAATGTCTGGGTATTTGTGGGCTACTATAGGGTCGCAATTTAGCGACTGGCGAAGCCTGGAGAGTTTACGTCGGCGAGGAAAGGGATTCAAAAATTGTTTCGAGATCGATTTTCATGGTCGGAGGCAGTGGTCAAGGGCTTCGAAGGTGGAGACGGTGCCGCAACATTCATGCAGATGTTCGAATTCGCTGCGTGTGGAGGGCCGGAATTGGAGTGGTGAAGGAGCAGAGACGTCAGCGTTTGGGAGCTGGAGCTGGAGGGGCGGAATGAACAAAGTGAGTCCTTACATCTCTCTTTCATTCAATCATGCTTTTTCTACACTGCTGATTCTCGGAGTTGATTTTTAGCTTTCCCGACTTTCGCAAACTCGTACTGTCAATTGACTAAGTTGTGCACTGGATGAACGTTACCGAAAGATGACCTCCGAGTTCATCAGTTTACCCAGCCAGCTTGGTTTCTCTTACAGCTCTCTGTGCGTACAAAGCATCACCTATAAAGCTGACTCTGCAATGCAGCGCCGTTTCCTGTCTCGCCGCGTGCCACATAGTTTGTTACGTCGCCATCGCTCGTCTACAACTCGTCTGCGAAACCTCACAGGAAAGAGGATTGAAAGTAGTCTTACATTCGGGCCGACTCCTGGAGGTGGACGAGCACGATCTGGATTTTTTTGAAGGTGGCGACCGAACGCCGTTTACGGCAAGCGCAGGTGCGAGCGCGATTTGATTCAGATTCGTTTACGCGGGTGAACAGACTGACAGAATCCACCCTCACCAACAGTCAGATCCTGAATTAATGAGACACTGGAACAGCCGGTTCCCGGTTCCGGTTCATCGGTCCCACCTTGCCCCCTCCTGATTCAAGCCTTGATACGGCTACACAATTTTGGGCCCGTCCAACTGGTCGAATCACTCAGCCTTTGCCTTCCTCGCCTCAAACCATCACCCTCACTCAAAAAGTCGACCTTATCACCTCTCATGTCGGACGAGGCCACACTAGCAGGCTTCAGGGTGATTGTTCTAGAGCTCATCAACAACCTCGACCCCCACACAAATCCTTATGATGCGATCCAGGACCTCAACCATGCCCTCATCTACCCAGTCGGCTCTCGAACCTTCCGGATCAACTGCTACGTCCTAATCGGGCTATTTGCAAGGTTTGTCGAACGCTCCTCACGACGTGGATGGGGAGACTCGCGCTGACCATCTTTCGTCTGACAGCGCTATGTTGATAATTGTGGCGGGACTCGTAATTCGTTCGGCCCAAGGTGTGTGGATTCTGAGTGGCGACGTGATAATTTGCTGAAACTTGTCGGCAGGTCGTTTTTGGCTCGTCCACCGAGTTCACGAGTCCCTTTTGATGCCCAAATTGTTACGGTGTGTTTGCGTTTTTCTACATGGCTTGTAAGTCCAATAGATTAAATGGAACTTTGGTGTCAAGCTGATTCGATAGCCACGAACAGTCTCTGTTGTTCACCTCATTAACGGCATTTCCGTCGACAACGGCACCATACCTTCCTACTACCTCTCGATACAATGCCTCCTCCCAGGATTGCTCTTCTTGGGAATAACAACAGATCTAGTACGTCATGAAACTGCTTTCATGACCAGTGATTGATGGACTGATGGAAAGTCGACTGCTCAAGTGGGCAACCGTCGGCGCCATTTCCTGGCGCAATCGCGGATTACAGCCAAATTTAAGCACCACTTTGAACTGGATCATATCTCTCTCCCCTATCGCATATATGGTCTCGCTGTCAATACTCATGGGAGTCCTCGTTGAACGCAATCAGGCGAGCCTGAACCGGTTCGTTTCTGCTATCGCTCATCCCAATCAGCTGTACATTTGATCTAACAGTGATCACAGAGCGCTCGGATACTACGCAGTCATCGCTGAAGATCTACAGGAACTGAGCCTTCAGTGGATACCAAACACAGCGCTGGACATAGGGACTCTGGCGAACGTGTTCGCAACCGGACTTCAGATGTCTCGCGCGTTGGTACAATACGGACACGAAGCCATCGTCTCGTTCTTCCTGTCAGCGGGCATTTTCTTCTGCACCATAATCGTGGGTCGTGCCTATGTTTCTCTTAAATGCTTAGCAACTACTCACAAACTGTTCCCCCAGGCCTACACTACCGCAACTCTCATCGAAGTTCGTTATTTGCATCAACAGGCTCGTTTACTTCGCGGTGAATCACCTGTCAGGAGCGGAAAACAAACATACAGAGTTTCCATTTCAGCTCGAGAAGAGGTTTTGGTAAACGACATCGACCGGGAATGGTTCTCGGGGGTGGGGAGACAAGCAGCACTGATGATCTGGGCTGCGAAGAATCGACTATACTCAGGGATCTTTTTAGTTTCTATGATGGTGTACGTCCGTACGAACAGTCTTCGTGACAGAAAATCTAAATCTGGCTCTCAGGGTTGTATCTGGATTTGACATCTGGTACGCTGCTCATCCGATAAAGTTTCCCGCCGACAGCGCCCAATTCCACACCATCATCCTCGTGTCAAGGTAAGCCACATTCTCATTCTTATCTTTGTGCCTCCAGCACATTTTAACTCTTATTCTGTTTTTCCAGCTACTTAAGTGTTGTACTTCAGGCGACGGTCTCTGTGCTCATCTTATTTCGCTCGATCGACGGCTCGCAAGCCTCCAATAGAAGAATGAAGCATCTCTTCCCGTTCCTTCCACTCCCACCTGCCGTGGGATTACAAGGCGGAACGGAAACGGTTTTCCAGCAAACTGTCGACTACGACCCAACCATTCCACATAAATCCACGGTTGCCGTGCAACTAGGCGAGCGGCGATGGTCTGGGGACAAGTTTGAAGGGTCGGGAGGTGAAGCAGAGGGGAAGACAGCAGCAAGGTAGGGACTGTCGCATTTGATAATATATAAGATTCATATCTTTGACAATTGGCAGTTGAAGGATCCCAGTGTTTACAAAAGGAAGTATGGTGCCCACGTCAAGAAGCTGGCTTTTTGGCGACACAATATGGTCGACACAGAGGCCGCATCATGGTACGTGAAAGTAACCATCGATTTGACGAGGCAAATGTGTGCCTATGTTGGTGAGAATACAAGCTTTGACATGCCTTAATGAGGCAAGCCTTTGTAAGTCCAGAAAAAAAGTTTTGCGCGCGACATTTAGAAACCCGGTTTAATTTCGACGTTGTCCCATGACACACTTCAGTTTCTGCTCCAACACTGTTTGAGAGAACTTCAAGCCTGCCTCACGCGCAACCTCCGCTCCTTCACTTTCCAGCAGCTCCCCCAAAATGATCTCCCTCATACTCCGTGGCAGCGGGCCAGACATGATGCTGTCGTAGCTCGTTGGTTCGCTTAACGCTTACCAAAGAGACTTATGAATTCTTTTTAAGATGTAGAGAGCCGGCGACGAATAAGCGCGGCGGAGAGTAGAGTTGAGAGAGTTTGGAGAGAGTAGTTTTAAGAGACGATAGTTTGTTGTGAGAATAAGATTGGATTACGAGATAAGAGTTTAGAGTGTTTGGTGTGAGATGTAAAGTATATGAGAGTGTGTGTGTGAGAGTGAGTTGAGTGTGAGATGTGGAAGATGAATTGTATGAGAAAGAGGGCTCTACAGCTCGCTCTTTTATAGACGACCACTAAATATCTGAAATACTATAAAAAGACTTTCTCTACTTGTTCTACGCGCATTCTACGACTCTTTCCGGTCGGAAAAGGGCGGATTCCAGCGGAAAAGTGCGTGGAATCCTCTATTCCATTCTTTCGAGGCATCATCTGACCTTCCCAGTACCGCTCCTCTCCGGGAGAACATGCTAATACGTTCTACTAGATGGCCCGAAGCCAGGAAACACTTTCCCGCTTCGCGCTCCCATCCATTTGTGATCCCCGCCAAACTCCGGTTGAGTCCGACAGGCCTTCGCAGGTTCGCTTCGCAGGCTGGCGCGGTGGCGTTGAGCTTCGCGCTCCTCATTTCTTCGCCTTCCTCTTTCGTCTTTGGTAGGTAGTTTTATTACCTGTTCATTCTGTTCTCCCAACCCACCACAATGCGCCGGAGGTATTCCATCCAATCCGATAGAGGTCGACGACTGGAAAAGGGAACTACGTCTAATCCCCAAAGCATCGGGTCAATGTGTGTCGCAAAAGGGACGTTGTATTGCCTCCAAGGAACGCCATCATTCTTATGTGGGTCGGCCGGAGAACGGAAACAGATGAGGATGTTGAGCAAGATCCAATCCATACCCTCCGGTAGAGTTCCTCTTGGGCTAGGTACTTTGTGTAAGCCTGAGACGACGCAAAGAGCTGAGGCCATTGCTGGATTGTTTGCCTCCATCTCGGTGCCGCTGTAAAGTTGTCCTTCTGCCAATACGAATCGATGTGGTAGATCCTTTCCCGAAGCATTATGATTGAACAGGATTGTCATGGTCGAATCTTTTTCGACGGTTCCATGGGCGAAAGGCGTGCGAAGGGCGGTCAACAGTTCGAGGCGAATCAACGCGAAGAACTCTTGGAATTCTTGCATCAACAGTTGTTCCGTGGGATGTGTGAGGGCCCGTGTTTCGAATTCTTCGTCGATTCCTCGGTACCGGTCACAAACCGGCTTGTGATCGGACCAATTTTGGAGCTGTGTGGTGTAATGGGGTCAGAGATGTTGCTGAATACGTGCGTGAGCCGCTCTTATACCCACCTGGCAGGACTTCCCGCAATAGGATGTGAGGAGACATCTTCCACACTTGTGGGCCTTCAGGCTGTTGCCCGAGAGGGGACCGATAGACCTGCCGCAGCTGGCGCAGGTCAGGTGCACAAACGTTGGCGAGATCCGTTTGTCAGGCATGTGTCTGACGCGAGACACGCTTATCAGCTTTCAAGAAGTCAAAGTAAGTGGAACTTGACTCACTCGACCGCTGGATCTAAGATGAAGGCAGTAAGGGTATGAGAAGAAGGCCAAGCGATTCGGACGTCAGAGTGCGCGATTTCATCGGCCTGTCGCGATCCCATGTGGGGCCTCGAGTGGCAGGTCGTCAGCCCTTCTTTCCATCTTGGTCTACTTTCCTACTATTCAATTGGAATTCTACCTTAAGTATGAAGAGACTCGTCTCTTACCGACTGTTTTATAGCTTGTGCTCGTCTCTGACTGTTTTATAGCTTGTGAGTCGTCGCCCCGGGCAAGAGACGGTTGCCTTCCTACAAGAGTTCAAAGTTAATTCCATCGAAAGAAACGTACCGTAAGATTTAGAACGAGGTGGTGCGTCTGATATGCAAGAACCGAAAACAGCGGAGTCAAGAGCAGTATTGGGGAATGACGTAAGTACTAGTTCAGGAATCGATTCTTACCTGCGCAGCGAGGAGAGAGAGTTTTCGCAGGCTCACTCATTCA
>JASZXU010000725.1:0-15263 GCA_035521515.1 Phenoliferia sp. Uapishka_3 | reverse complement strand
GGTGAAGGAGGGGAGGGAGAGGGCAAAAGAGGTGTAAGGCAAAGGAGAAGCAAGATTGAGGTAAAGGGTAAGCCAGGTGAGTGACGTTGCAAAACACCCCCTCCTTTCACTCATCAGAGTCATTTCCAGATTTTTCCTCATCATCCTCCTCGGCTTGAAGCACAGGCCAATTGAGAGTGCCCCTAGAGGTGAAGGTGGCGGCTCGGTTCACTCCAGCGCAATTCCGCCCTCAAAGAGGACCACCCCTTCTCGAAGTCCTGACACGGTCCAAAAAGTGGCTAAAGATTGTGAGGTGAAGCGGGTCCCCATTGAGACAAGACAGTTGAGGCAACTTTGAGCCACTCAAATACCCCAAACGAAGGAACTCTCGACGGCTGCAGAGGAAGCAACAGTTAACACAATGAACAGCTGAAGATGCATAGGAAAAGAACAGGAAGGGGAAAAAAAGAAAGGAGCTTACCCGGCATAAAAGATGTTGACCGCTGACATAGAGTGAATCCGGCGACTAGAGAGAATTGGAATGATGTAATTGACACACTATGAGAGGCAGCAAACACTCCGCGGTTGGATTATTGAACCAAAGAAGGGACACCCAGACGCACCTGCCAAACCCGTTCCTGTGCAGAACTCAATTGAACTGATTCTGTCTTATAGTCAATGGCACCACCAGACTTGTCGAGCTGGTAGGGATCCTTGCGCGGAAGAGAGGGTGCCGGGTCACCAGCCTGCTGTACGTCAGAACCAAGAGCACCTTGCCGCGCTGAGTTGGGGTTGTTCGGGTTGGCCACTGAGTTGGGGTCGTTTGGGTTGGCCAGCAACGAGCGGGCACGACAAGGATGTAGCTCAGGACAGGTGATGGCTTGGGTGTAGAAAGGGGAGTAGTATGTCAGCGTGCCGGCGGAAGAAGTAGGTTGAAGTAGGGAGGCGCTGACAGAAGGAAGACCGGCAGGTGCTTAGATATTGGTTGATGATGTCGGTGCGGACGATGCCAAAAGTGCAAAGGAGGAGGGAAGAGTCAAAGGTACGGAGGGTGCGGACGGTGGAGTGGAGGAGGGAAGAGCCGACGGCGTGTTGACAGCAGTGGAGCTGTGTATGAATGACAAACCATCAGCATAAACTGAAGAAGGTGTTTGTATTGGATATGGTTCCCTGCCAGGTGTAGGTCCCACATAGTGCCAAGGTGCATCATGGTGAGGATGACGTTGGATCCACTGGTGCAGATCAAACACTGGTGCCAGACAGGGAGGAGAAGGAGCAGTCGTAGTTCTAGAGTCACTGTCGGGACCAGGTGGGGGTACAGGTAAGGACAAAAGGCCTGTTGTGCCAGAAAAGTGTCAGTCAACGTCCAAAGGACTAGTTTTCTGCGGCAGGATTACCCTGGAAGTCAAGTGCACGGTCCTTTCCTTTTCCTTTGTTGTCTCCACCTCCACCACCTCTGCCGTCGACAGCTGCTGACAATCCCACAGGATCCATCTCGTCAACGCCAAACCCCAAAAGACCATCAGTCATCTGAGCCTCGACCATACCCGCCTCTATCAGGGAGTCCATGACGGCGTGGTCAAATTTTAGATTGTCGAAGTGTATTGATGAATGGTAAACTGGCCAAATGTCAATGTGAGCATTTCAAAGAGGTTGCGGAACCCCCCCATGCCAAGCAACACGTTGTGGAATGTGTTGGGCACCAGAATGGTTGCATAAGGAGGTTGTGGGAGGGCAAGGCGGGATGAAGAAGTGATGAAGGGGCGTGGGTCGAGGGTGGTGGATGAGGTGGAGGAGGAGGAGGAAGAGGGGACACCAAACTTGGTGGTGATGCAGCTGAGGCCAGACAAATTGAATTGAATTGAATTGTGTTTGATTGTCAAAAGCGAGATAAATAGCTACTGAAAACAAATGCTCACAAACCTCTAAAAGTGTGGGCCTCGAAGGGAGAGAACCCGATCCCTAGTTGACCTTGAAAATGTAAGTAAGCAAGTCAGTAAAGCAAGATCAGTACAACATAGCACCGCTGGTGCTGAAATCCCTAGTTAGTCGCTCCCCCTCCCCACCCGCTGTGCCATCCGTTTTGCCCAAATCCGTCCTGTCAGTTGCATCAGCTGTTTATGCCAGTTGTCGTGGAGACACTTCTGGGACCTTCTGCGGAGGCTTGTAGAGCCTCTTGGCGTGTTCGCCAGCGGCAACAAGGTCCAGCATTCATGACGTCCTGGCAACGCTGCCGCCCACTTCGCAAGGTTGTCGCTGACCTCCTGTGGAGCGTCGGGCTCGCACTCTTTGAGTGTAGCTTTGGTTGTCTCTTTCAGTGATATTACTGCTCGCGCCCGCAAGTCTGCACCCAAGCTGACAGTCCTCGAAGATGTGCGCTGCATCTTCCCATTCCCTCCCACAGTAATTGCACCCAGTGTGCTGATTCCAGAATCGTGATTCGCATCTACCTCTCAGACCCAGTCCAACCTGCCCACCTGGACTCACCCATTCAACAGATCCTCAATATTGTCATCCTCTTCATCACTGTCCACATCCTCAGCTTCCTTCTTCCCGGAGAAGGGTGACAAAGTAGCCTGCGTCGGAGATACAGTCAGCTCCCAACAAAGCTGCTTGACCGACACAGAGAAGAGGACCAGGGGAGATTGCTAAGTGAGTGACTCACCTTAGAGGTTAGATTGAATACATGCGCAAAGCAACGAATCCAGTCCAACTGGCCATCGAAGCACTTAAACACAAGTCCTTGAAGAACATCGACCATTGCGGAATTATTGGAAGCCGAGTCCCTGACGATTGCCCAGACCTTTTGCGCCATTGTCAGCATCAATTCCGAAAGAACAAAAAGCGAAATCAACTCACTTGGTCCTTGATTCCGTGCTTCTCCAGGACTTTTGTCAAGACCTTGGCGAGGTACTTGCCGGTGTGACTTTCCTGGAGGCTGAGAATGAAATGTGCGAGTGAGCCAGGAGAACCAAATGAGTAGAAAAGAGAAGCTTACGGTACAAAATCTGTCGGGATACTCTTGATTTCATACTTGGTCGTCCCCGGTGAGGCAGTAGACAACAATGCCCAGGACTTCAACTCCGTTTGGTGCCTGCCACGCATCGAGACCCGCAAAGAGAGCACCCGGAACGAGCTGTGAAACGAAGCCAGTTAGCGCCCGAGATTTCCAATTCAGTCGCCAATCCAGCAAACCTCGAGTGTCTCTTTGAGCTCTCCCTGGAGGAGCTCGTAGAGATCCTGTATTGCCTGCAAGACCTGCTTGCGGTTGGGGATATTGCCGATGACAGTTGGGTGCAGGAGGGGCTTCAACTGCAGTCAATGAGTAAAGGTCAGAGACGAGATTGAGGACGAGGGCAAAAAATGACGCACACCGAGGTCCTCGCTTATTTTGAAAGGACGTGCACTCTCCGCACACCAGACGGCAACCAATTGGAGCACCTGAACAAGGATTTTGTTAGCCTATAAAGTGGTGAATAGTCGAAGTCCCTTGCCTTGCGTTCATCAAGATCTCCAGTCCCCGTAATACCAGCCGTTGCTAAAGTGGCTCTGACCTCCTTCCTCGCTGCGTCAAGCGCATGTGTTTTGGCGTGTTTGCCTAAGTTTCTAACTGAAGAGTTGTGCATAGGACAAGAGATAATCTTGCTGCACCTGAAGGGCCAATGTGAGCTAGGGCGAACTGTGCAGGGCGGAGAGCAGAAATGCTCACTTCTGGCAAGGGTAGGACAGCATAGGTTGCTTATTGATCCCATCCACTTCCGAGCTCAGATGAGGAGGAACAAAAGGCTTATACACAGGCGCCTTGCTTTCGTTCATGATGCGTCATGCGTACGCTGAGTGTGTCAGCTTTCCTCCTCCCGTTGAAGTCAACCAGCTCCGCTCACCAAGTTCCTCCTCATCCAATTCATTCAGAAGCCAAGTTTTACGCTTCTTGGATGATACTTCTGTGTAAGCATGGTCAGCTACCACTCTCCTTCCACTCTACTCCAACAGCATAGCAAACTCACCGTCCTCCTCGGAGGCAGAACTCCCCCCTCCCGCAACCTTCCGTACTCGATTTGCGTGGCGAGTGTTCTTACTAGGTGAAGAAGCTTTGTGTTTGCAGTGTCAGCAGAGCTATCGACCTTCTTCCGAGGGAGGAGAAGGAACGAGACATACTCGATCCCCGTTTGCCGAGCGCATTACGTCGCTTCTGCGAGCGATTGCTGGACAGCTCAGCAGAAGACAGGCGGCCAACATGGTCAGAAGAATATCCAGTTGCCGCAGGAGATCGGTCCATTGCTGGCATGATGATGAGAAGACGGGGCAGACGACGCCGAGGCTTGAGCACTTGCAAAAACCAATCTTTGGCGGTGGTTTTGCCCAGCACAGTGTCATCAAAACAGATCTGAGTTTGACTGACTCACAAATCGCCCCCTCCTGGATTCTTTTTCTTTCCTGCAGGTGATCTGTGAGAGCTTAGATCCCAATTATATGTTCTGTATAGATGTTTTTTTTGCAAATCCAGAGACCCGGACCCGGACCCGGACCTGCAGAGCGGGTACCCGCAATTACCCTCACACACCTGCTATGGGTCCGCGGGTACCCTCAGGCCAGCACTAATGTTGAATCGGTGTGTCGACCAAAATTTCTCTTGCCGGTCCCAACGTTACCTTTGTAGAAATTGTTGAAGCGCTCCCGGTGGCACATATGGGTTGCAATGCCCTCAGGAGTCAACTTCCCGTATATCCTAAAGCTTACCACTGTAGAAGCGTACGGCTTAAGTCCACATTCCCTTTAGCCTTCATATTGCTCCTCCATACGACGTTCCATCATTCATCGTACGCGCGTGGCGCGTGAATGTCGACGTTGAGCAAGATGAGGAGAGCTTTTGCCTCCAGCTGGGAGTAAGGTGTACCGAGGAAGATGGCGTGGGATATAGAGGGTGGAGAGGAGTTGTAGAGTGCTTCGACGCGCTCTCGGTGAGGACTTTTGCCGCAACGTAAGTGGAAAAGGATGACCTGTGGCCGGAAGCTGTGAGCTGTAGCTCCTCCTGAATTGACCAGACGCAAAGTTGAAAGGACTTACCTTTGAGCTGGAAGTTGGAGAACTGATGAGCTGCATTGGAGAGGAGAGGGCCGGCACACTGTTGACGAGAAGGGGTGAGGGCGAAGAAGGTTGTTGATTGTTGAAGATGATCAATGATGGCCGATGAGAAAATGGTGGCAAGTGATCGGAAGTGCAGCGGCGGAGCCCCCTTTGGTGTGGCCAAAGTTTTCCAAGTTTCCCTGCACACGATCAGTCAGCTTGCCCCGCTTACGATTGAGCACAGACCCACGTGCAACTGGAGCCAGCTGAAACATGTGACCAACTGTGTGTTCCCGCCAAGTTCATGTCTGGCGGTCAACTCTCACCGCTCATGATTGAGCACAGACCCACGCGCAACTGGAGCCAGCTGAAACATGTGACCAACTGTGTGTTCCCGCCAAGTTCATGTCTGGCGGTCAACTCTCACCGCTCATGATTGAGCACAGACCCACGCGCAACTGGAGCCAGCTGAAACATGTGACTGACTGTGCGTTCCCACCAACTTCATGTCTGGCGGTCAACTTTCCCTGCACGTGATCCGTCAACTTTCCTTGGTCAACTTTCCCGGCTCGTGATTGAGCACAGACCCACCCGCAACTGGAGCCAGGTGAAACATGTGACCGACTGTGTGTTCCCGCTGACTTCATGTCTGGTGGTCAACTTTCCCACACCAAAAGAGGCTCACTCGGGAACGGGACCAGGTTCATCGGGCAGCCTCCCTTCTCAAAGCAAAGGAAGCTCGAGCTGCCAAGTAAACCAAATCAGTTCATTCCCTTGCTAAGGAATTGCACTGGGCTAAGTTGCAGCAACAGAACACGGCTTTTGAACTTGAGGTGACAAACGTCGCGCCGCTTGACAACTTGTGAAGGGTTCTTCTCCCTAGTGCTAGGGGTTGGAAATTGGTCATTTGAGGGGGTGGTTTGAAGGTGCGGGACGTGATGGAAGTGAGCAAAGGAAGCGGAGGAAACACACTTATGAAGTAGATGCATTCTTTTAGCAAGCCTGGGCCGCCGACTGTTCTTGTCCTCAGTGAGTTGACATTAACAGATTGTACGGTGCAGGTGAGTATCTCCGCAATATAACCTGAGCGAGTTGACATTAACAGATCGTACGGTGCAGAAATTCTACTCCAGGCACGACGGCTTGGGAGCAGGGGTTCTCCCAGCCCGGCCCGGTCGCGCCGTCTCCGCACGGCCCACTGGCAAAGCCAGGACAACGTCTTTGCTGCAAACAAAGCAATGCGTGACTTGGGTGGCAAATAAACAATTGTTACATTGTTGTAATCCAATCACTTTGCTTGCACCAGAAATCCCCATTGTTTTCCTAGAAGCTTCAAGAGCGGTTGTGCCCTCTTGCTTCTCTCTTCTTCACAGAACGAGCCAAACTACTTTGCATCCCTCACAAGGTTAGCCTTCATCATTCTCATTTTCGAGACTCAATGCTGATCCGAAGTCTTCACAGTGCACATTAAAAAAGCTCGTATCTGGACTCCTAGTTTTAAACGCAACTTCGCTTGTTTCCAAAAGTACGTGACTCCCTTCGCGAGCCAGCTATCTCAATGCTCACCACTACCTAAAACGTTTAGCAATCGAAAGCACTTGATTCTTAATCAGTGATTCTTACTTAAACGTTTTCGTACTCCCTCTCTAAGGTGAGGTCACAGTTTTGTTTGAGTTTTGTCGAGCTACTCCTTTGCTAATTAGAAGTACCAATCGTACTCCCTCTCTTAGAAAGAAGTATTCTCCAGCTCCCGCCCCCTTCCCCAATTATACCACCTTATGAACCTTAGTTTCTCTTTAAACTACCCTAATCCGTGTAATTCGAGGCCCGAGGCCCATTTTATGCTATTCTCAGATCGGTCCTTTTATGAGTTGGGAGGGTCTCATTTAGTGGGCACTCTTCTCTTTTCTCTTTTTTTCATGTTGTATACAATCGTCTCTTTGTTTTCTCATTTCACTTCATACATACTTTCTTCTTCTTTCACTTCTCTTTCTGTTGGGGAAGAGCAATAGGCTCTCTCCCCACTTGGGTTTTTAGGGAGGCGTCATAGCTTTCAAGTTGTTTGAAAATAAGTGTTATACACATAACCTTTTGGGATTTGGACTAGGTTTGATTCTCAAGGAGCTGAGTAAGCACTTTACTGCATCTGTAAGCACAGGTAGGGTTAGTAAGAGGCTCACAGAGATGCTTACTTGTCAAGGTGGGATATCCACTGAAAACAGTCAGCATCAGTAAGCTTGCTTAGGAATCTACCAAGATGAATAATCTAAACAACTTCCTTTTTATGTATCTCGTAACTATTTCACTGAGTCACTGGTAGCAGTCCTTGAAGATTGGTGGTTGTTTGGGTGGCTTCTGCGGTCTTCGTATCATTCAGTGTTCCTTTCGGTTTTGCGGTCCCAGTGTTGGAAGTCCTCGCACAATACTAGCTTGATGAGATCTTGGAGGTCTCCGGGCCTGGTATCGTTTCGGGTAATTTTGTCCTTAATCCTGGACGGAAGTCCTTGGAGAGAGGTGAACGATAGTGCCGCATCATTCCAGTTGACATCATTTTTAGCGCTGTAAAGTGTGTTAGGTAGTTGTTAACCCGATTGGTCAACCTCATCTTGGATTGTTGAACCTTTTGGCAATAGCTGATGCATTGATTGTGCGCAACCAGCTGGATAGGTCTTGTTTGAATTGGGTAAAGCCGAAGAACCAATCTGGTTTGACTCCCTTTGCCACGTAGTTTCCGTGCCAAGAAAAGGCTACTTCGTCTAGGTAGGAACAAGTGCATGTGACTTTATTCATGTCCGAGGCAAATCTCTTTGGGTTTGCTTGGAACACAAGTCAAAGTTACGCCATGAATATTCTGAACTTGTTTCTATCCTTTCCCGTAAATTTGTCGGGGGCTCTTACTTAGGTGTGTTTGACATCACAACCATTGTCTCTGTCGGTGAACACCTTGGTGACGGCAGCTAGTACTGTTTGTAAGTCTTCCATGGGTACAGAAGGACTCCTCATCAGGCCTGGTGGATATTGGGGACAGTTTGCCCAAGGGTGTAGGTTTGAGAGTTGTTTCCCAGCATTCCGTCCAAGCAAATAGTCTCTGAATTTCGGCGCCACGGCATCAACATAAATCAACACGCCGCATGGAGAGCCAAGGTTACGCTTACAGGCGAAGATGTAGCAGAGCAAGCTTGTCAGTTTGCTCTCATACCCGCTTATGTCGAGCACTTCCTCGAAAAGGATCCGGACGGGACAGCAGTGGTACGCGCAGTCAGTGCACCGATGATCCTTCCGTCGCTGATAGTCATTCACTACAGATCTCGATCAACGAGAGGACCAATCAATTTGAAGCCGTCTTCATTTGCCCTTCCGCATCTCGACAAGCTTGGCTTTGGAATTGACAATTTCTTGCCCTGGACGGTGCCCACACCAGCGCAGCCCACCAAAATCTCCTTCACCTCGCCGCTAGCTACGATGGAGAGGACAGCCTCAATATTCTCTCATGGGGTTTTGCTCCAACTGAGAGTGAAGCAACGTGGACGTGGTTCTTGGAGCTCTGCGCAGAGAGTTTTGGGAGGGACGGACTCATCAACTCTTCGAGGGTGACGATCATTTCAGATCGGCAAAAGGTACTTTTTTCATTCTTTGGCAGGGAATGAGTGGAGTATGGGCTGGAGCTGACACAAAAGTGCGTTTAGGGCCTCCTCAATGCGATCCCGTAGGTCTTCCCAGAGACGACGGAAGGCTTTTGCTGCGTGCATCTCTTGCGGAATCTCAATGATAATTTCAAGCAGCACAAAGGCCTTATGGAGCCGTTCTTCTGGACCCTCGTCAACGCTTTGACGGAAAAAGACTTCGAGCGGGTGATGTCCAAGTACGCCGAAAAGGGCAAGGCGCCAGCTCGATACCTCGACAAAATCCCGCACAACAAGTGGGCCGAGTATGCGTTTCCAGGCGCACGCTACGGTCGTGTATTGTCCAACATCGCCGAGATCTCGAACGCTTTCCTCAAGGACGCGCGCAGGATGGCACCCCTCACCCTCCTTACGACAATCGAAGAATGGGGGATGGGAAAGTTTGCGGAGCGGAGTACAAGGGCAGAGGCAAGAGTGGATGAGTTTACGGCAGCAGCTACTGCCAGGTTCGTGCAGGAGGAAGCCGCATCAAGGGAGTACAACGTTGTTGTTTCGACCAATCGCGCTGGCTCTTGGAGCGGCCTTGTCAAGCACCCTCTCTCCCATTCCGCCGATCACGAAGTCACCATCACTATCCCCTTCGAAACCCAACTCCATCGACCTACCGGCCTCCCCTACCTCAGCGCTACCTGCACCTGTGGGTTCCCTCAAGACCACTTGATGCCGTGCCGTCACGCCATCGCTTTGGCGAGCCGATGCAAGCTAGCGCCGCGACGGCTAGTAGACGAAGCGTACACAACCTTCGCGTTGCAGCACACCTACAGCAATCCCTACCCCGTTGTTTCTACCGCCGGCCTTGAGCCCGACGCCAATGTTCTCCCTCCATCAAAGAAGCGCAAGGTCGGCAGGCCTCGGACGAAGCGGATGGAAGCTGGGGATGGGAAGGGAAAGAAGAGGCAACGTTGTGGATCTTGTGGCGGTTTTGGGCACCTGAAGAGTAAGTGCCCTCGAGTCTAGTAATGAAAATGGGGATTGTGTCCAAAAGTCGCGTCTTTCTCGGCTTCTCTTGCAGCACAGAGGTCTGCATAGCGTTTGTGGGGTAAGAGGGGACAGCTTTGCATGCAGGGCATGGGAGCAATATTATTTCAGCTGGGGCACGGCGGTAATTTCGAAGCCTCGCCGGGGCACGCGAGCAAAAACCTCGGAAAAAAAGTCTAGAGCTTTCAGACCAGCTTCAGATTCAAAGGTCTGCATCCCTTTTTCCACCCTGTGAGAGGGACGCTTGAAAAGTTGATTCGTGTATTTGTAATCATATTGGTGCAGATTGAGGTGATGGTACTAGGTAGGCAAGTATTGCGCGTGCAAAAACAACTGCACACTGATGGTGGCACCTTTGCAGGGTGCCGAGGTGTGTTCGAAAGGTGAGGCAGAACACCTCATGGGGCAGTCATTGGCTGTTTGATGAAGTAAAGTTTAAGCTGCTTGACCACAAAATTGTCCAGGCTGGAGCCTTCAAAAAGATGTGCCTGTCATTCTGACTCTCTGCTCCTGTGTGACCATTTGTCACCATCACAAACCCGACATACTACTAACTACAATTACCACCCATCGAACAAAGGACATACAGATAAATAGACAAGCATTACTCTCAAGCTTCAGAAGAAGAATTACCGGGGGTAGTTCCCCAAGGACTCCATGCGACCATGGGGACGAGGGACCCGAGGGACGGTGAGGCAGTGGCTAGGCAACATGGCGGCACGGTGTGACGGCAGGTCACCTTCTACCGGGATTTCCTGTAAAGTCTTCAGATTCAGATATTTAATCCTTCATCCTCTCAGCAAGGCCCTCCTATTCATTACCCCACACCTTCCGGTCCTTCCGCACCATTTGCCCACTTTTGTTCAGCGCCCAGCAACTTCTTCTCAGCCGGTTGATGACAACCCTTGCACATCCTTCCTGGCAACCTTCTAAAGAAGTTAGCCAAGCAATCTGCCAATTTTGCAACAAGAAGGGCGGCAGTTTACAACAATCTGATCGGGTGAATGTCACTGCGGCAAAAAGCCAAAACCCAATTCATCAATTCTCCATCCTCGCCTTCTAAGGAAGAGACCGACCTCTTCTACGACATCCTTGCTTTCAACAGCAAGATCAAGTCCATCAACCAGCTGAAATTCTCCAACCTTCTGCCAATAATGGAGCTATTTGGGAAGCCCAAGGAAATCTTGATGCACTGCAGGAGTGCTACGACAGGGATGGTGAGTGACTCGACGCTCAGAACTTTTCCGGCATATTTCAGCCGTATAAGGACAAGGATCCATACGGCAGAAAGCATCCTCTGGAAGGAGCACATTCTTCCAGGCAAGGTCAGAAGACTGGATCAAGACGGGCAGTTGCACTCCTAATGCAATCACCCTCCCCCTCTGATGGCAAAGGACTATTGACCTCCAGTGTAAAATCTTGCGCCGGGAACTGTGCTTGTGGTCTGAGAAAAGTATACTTGTCACTGAATCCTGAGGGCAATTTCATCGTCGTTGTGGGCACTTTCAGCCAAGTTTATGCATATCATCAACAGGAGTGCTAACTGAAGTGGGATTTACTAGGAACAGGAATCTGCAGCAGTTGGCTGCTAACTTTCTGAAGTCTTTGCCTTTCAAGCCATGGGAAGAAAGCTGCAGCCGGATTCCCCTCCAATCACACCGCCTGATGAAAGGGAAGATGACCTTGAGCTCCCCTGGTTCTACTACGAGTGTACCCTATTCTCAAACCTAGATTGTGAAGCTTGCCCAACTGAGTCCCTAACGGTGTTTGTAGGCTCGCAGAAATATGGTCTGGCACTGGCCTATGATGCCATCGTCGTAGCGGGCAGTCAAGCAGGGAGAAGTGCAGGTTACGACACTGGACAGAGACGCAAAAACCGTCAGGCACACACCTGGAACGCTTCTGCACAGTGCAAGGAATCTCTGTACACTTGCTTCAAGACAACAGTCGGCTGTGATCACCCGTGGTTCACCCATGGCTCTGGCTGTCGTCTACGCACCTTGTGAGATCACCATAAGACCAGAAAGACTTTAAAATCTGACCTAGACTATGCCAGGAATGCCCTCAACATGATCAATATATTGCAGCAACTGTATCGTGAGGTAGACTGGAGTGGACCCCTCAGTGCAGAGCAGCAGACCCCAGAGTGCCCAGCAACTCTAGTGCTTGCCCACGCTTTCCAGAGAACAAAGTACAGAAGGTAAGACTTCTTGTGCCTCTATTTCTCATCCAACTTGCACCGACCAAACGTGGTTGAAAGGTATTTTGCCCTTGCAGTTGTGGGGCCACGTTTATCACAGCAAGAAGCGCGAAAAGGCACAGGGACACTAGTGCTTGCCCACACTGTCCAGAGAACAAAGTACAAAAAGCAAGACTCCCTCTATCGCTTTTCCTCATCCAACTTGCACTGACCAAACATGGTTAAAAAGTATTTTGCCCTCGCGGCTGTGGGGCCGGGTATGGCAGAGCAGCGGACGCCAGTGTGACGATCCTGTCTCAACAAAGATAAGAGAGTTGACCAGACGCACAGAAGATCAGCAAAATCAAGTAAATTCTAGGTTCCGACTTCTAGGGATCCCAGGGACGCGGAGCTGCTAGGACACAGCACAGCGGCAAGGCGGCAACTAGGCAATACAGTGGCGTGGCGCGATATTATTTCAGCTGGGGCATGGCGGTAATTTCGAAGCCTCACCGGGGCACGCGAGCAAAAACCCCCTTTTTTTCCTGAGGTGGGTCTGAGAAGCTTCAATTTTGGCCTGAGAAACTGATTATCAGAACCACTCTAGACCAAAGAAGTGCAGAAACTTTCACAGACGTGCTTCAGATTCCTCATCCTGCTACCCATTTACTCGTCTTTGTCGTCCTTCGGAGCGCTCCCGGCTAGCAACTTTGCCCAGGCTCGCGGAACGTCAAAGGTGGCAAACGCTCCTTCCTCCTTGGATCTTTCATCGATCACTTCCATCTTTTAGACTTAAGGGTTTGAGATAGGCCCCTCCGACTTCTACTAAGGAAGTACTCGTGGATCAACTGTTGGTCGCGCGCTAGTTGATTACTTAACCACCGGAACTTGGATACTTGGCGCTTTACTTCGTACGCGGGACATTTAATTTGACTCGCACGTATTGAGGCAAGCTCTTTAGATTCGGATACTACTTAGGATTATCTACAACTTCTACTAAAGGAAGTTCCTCTCATCTCTCCTTGACCGCGCGCACGCCACACTTGAAGTTGTACTAGCTTTGCAGGGCTCAGCACTACTAGCTTTTCCCTCTCATCCGCTACCGGACCTCCTACCCAACGTCAGCGGGGACTCGCTTTGCCGTGAGAATCCAGGTCAGATACACAAACACACCGTCAGAGAGTCAACAACCAAGATGGCCCATGGCTGGAACTAAAGGCTGTTTGTTGGGGTGGAGGGTAACCAAGGAATGATTTTTTGCTTCTATGAAACTGCTCACTGTGAAAATCAGAGTAGGTTCTTGTCTGTGAGGATGTGGCCACAAACGATCAGTCGATGGTGAGGGAGCAGGGTACAAAGCTGCTAGCGCCTTGAGCTCCTTCGGCGAAGGCGGAGAGGCTGGGGATGGTCTTATTGGTGCCAACAATGACACCCTGATTCCTCTGAATCCGGTCGTTTACCTTCTTATGAGTAAGGTGGTGGTATTGTAATCCGCGAGAAATTTTGACTTGGCGCAAGGGCGTCCGTTCACCAGAGTTGTGAGTGGCAAACAGCGAGGGTACGGGTTTTGAGTGGGAACAGGAATTGGGATGGCTGGTGGAAACTCCTCTGGATCCTGTATTTTATATTCAGTATGAAGCAAGTGTTGAATAGACGGAAAGAAAACTGACTGGCTCTTCATCTTCACTCTCGTTGCCGGTGTCACTCAAGTCGCGGTTGTCGGAGGTATGAGGAGTTTTGAATGAGAAAGAGGAAGAAGAATGCAAGGAGAGCTGATAGAAATGGGTAGGTTTAACGGGGGTAGAACTGGAGTGGGGAGGCTGGGAAACTGGAGAGGGTGTTGGAGCGGGGGCTGACTTTTCGGAGCAGAGGGGCCGTTCTGCAAGACCCAGCTCTCCAGAAATTGCTCCCTCCAGTACCTCTTGTGGTGACGGCGGTGGTATCGGGTGAATTGACTCATCACCATCTCCCAAAGGTGCGTCATCGGGTCCAGTGCCGAAGAAAGCGCCAGCTCCAACGTAACCATTTCTGTCCGGGTTCAGAAGGTGCACACCGGGCTGGCTGAGCACTTCCAAAAGACTGATCTTTCCCTTGGAAAAAGCGGATTCTCGTCGATGATTTGCTGCGCATCCTCCATCCTGCCATACCACTCCTCCTCGATTGAGAAACTGCTGACCTCTTCCTCTCGTACAAAGGCTCGGGAAGGTGCCTTATCAGCAGTTGAGTCCTTCGACCAGTCTAATTGTGGGTCTTGCTCCCGCCAGCCGGGATGCTTATCCTCAATTTGCTGGATCTGGTAGATCCGAGCAGCGTTCCGAGACACTGACTCGAGAGAAACACCAGAGTCACTCGAGAGGGTGCAATTGACTCCGTAGTACTTCTCAATCTTGTCTCCATCGTGCCAGCAAATCTTGAACTTGGCGTGAGGGGAAACGAGCTTGAGCTTTGCCGCCGTGATGACGTTCGACATCGCGGAAGACATCGTGTCAACATACAGCTCCCAGCCGATGGCTTGCTGGCCGCCAGACCATCGCAAAGCAAAGATCAGAAAGGCAGCCTTGAGCTCCAACCTGATGCTGGCTACAATCGACATATCCGGGCAAATGTAGGGGTCGAGGGAAGCCTCGCAGATGCCACCCCAGAACCTGGCTGCGTTGATGCTTTGGGCGAGGAGATTCGAGTCTGAGGGTTTTGGTGGTTTGATGTCGATGAGCCAACGTTCGAACTTGACTTGCTTGGAGAAATTTTGTCGATCGTGCGGGTAGAGAATTTTAACAAGCAGAGCGAGCTCTGCATCAGGGTCTTGGCGAGACATCACGCCGATGGTTGAGGTAGGTGTGAGCTTTACTCCAAAAACCTTGAAGCTCAATCAAGTTTAGTATGCTGAAAAGTACTTTGGCAGTGGAGGAAAAACTTACGACAACTCCAGCCTTCCGACGCAAAAGAGTGCCCTTGCGCTTGTGGCGATGCCGACCCTCCATGAAGACTGTGAGTGATTCCGCTCCGACCAAGAGGCGAAACCCGACAAGATTCCCCACAAACTGGTGCAGCGGGTGTTCCTCGTTGATGACTCCCGAGAGAGAGAGTGAATAGCACCCGGAGCAGAATGAAGCGAGTCTCGTCTGCCGGGCGCCGCTTCTTGTTTGTGCCGCTCCAGAGGAAGGGTAGGAGAGGAAAGCCGGGATATGTCAAGCCTCCTGTTGTTATTTTGCTATAGTATTGACCTTGAAGCGAGTTGAGATAGGGGACAATCGCATCCTGCTCCTCTGGAGTGTCGATGGTGAGCGTGCGTAGTGCTGGGCTCCCAGGTATCCCGGGTAGGGGTAACCTGGGAGTTACCTGGCTGAAGTCCACAAATCTATATACCTGTTACCTGT
>JASZXU010000724.1:0-15276 GCA_035521515.1 Phenoliferia sp. Uapishka_3 | reverse complement strand
GTGGGTGGGAATGGTCAGACGGCGGCGATACAGACACCGGCTCAGCAAGTTCTCTTTAGTCCGGCGGATCGGTATGGATTGCTTGGGTTACTGCATATCATCAAGACTGCAGACCCAGATTTGAGCATGTTGGCGTTGGGGAGTGATCTCACAACTCTTGGACTTGACCTCGGAGCCACAGAGTGAGTCCTTCGTCCCTCCTCCTCGTCCTTCTCCCCACTCACGCTAATCATCACCCTTTACCACCCGCGTAGCAACCTCTACTCAACATTCATCACCCCTTGGTCCGACTCAAAAACGGCCCTAGCACTCAATATCGAACCAGAATTTCATCTCCCATCTTGCTACAACGTTCAACCACCACCAGCAGGAACGAAAATTGGAAACTTTAGTGACGAGACTTTGTTCTTCTTGTTTTACAATCACCCGAGGGACGCTTTGCAAGAGATGGCCGCTCATGAGTTGTACGTTTTTCATCATCTCTCTCGTTTTAGATTTCGGGAGGGAGGGAGGAAGACATTTTTTACTGATTTGTGCGTGGTGAAATAGGTACAAACATAACTGGAGGTACCACAAGGACTTGAGGTTGTGGCTCACAAAGGAAGCTGGGACAGAAGCGACTCAAAAGACTCAATCGTACGAACGAGGGTCGTACATCTTCTTTGACCCAACATTGTGGGAGCGAGGTGAGTCTCATTTCCTCACTTTCCTTCCCGTCTGCTTATCGCTTTCTTCTGAACTTGTTTCCATTTCTCCGCCCGCGCAGTACGGAAAGATTTTGTACTAGTCTTCGAAAGCTTGGAGAGTAGACGTGCTTAAATGGGTACCAAACCCCTACCGAATCCTCTTGCCTACTTCCCTCTCCCGTTCTCGCTCTCGCTTTTTGAATCTAGTTATAACTGTTATTCTTCACTGCCTTGACTTTCCGTTGCGCCTTCCCAGAGCCTTTTTTGGCCCACCTCTCCACTACCGGTAGGGTGTGTTTCAAAGTTATCTGAGAGTCGGCTTCGCTTTTCCGGCGACCTTGACCTCGTCGACGAAGGCTCCAGGCGAAGGATTCTGGTGATCCTCGTAGGAACGCCTGGCACCATCAAAAGTCGCAAGAGGTAGGTATGATATTGGTTTGCAGAAATAAAAAGGTATGTGCGACACCTGCCACTAGTCGATCCTACTCCCACTACTCGCCACAGACTCTCCAAGCAAGTATATCCAAACTACAAACATCGACGGTTTGACCGTCGTCCTCACATGGTCACAATGCCCGCTTCATTCTCAGGGCTATTCACAATAGCTATATTCGACAGTGTCAGCCGAGTGACTTCTTAAGTCGAAAAGCAAGCGCGCACTCACATTCAGGTAGAGGGTACATCAAAAGGCTCATGAAGTCGAGCTCCCCAGCGGGGTCGAGATCGAAAGACGGGAACATGTACGGGAAAGACGCAGTGACACATTCGTTCCCGCCGAGAGGTGCGAGATCCGAAGTGGTGTTTTCTGGATGCGAAGAGAATTTGGCGGGCTCCCACTGGTGGAGGAGGGCTAGAGATGGAAGAAGGGAAAACATGCGAGGTCAGCGGTGTAGCTCGACGCTTGAGGTAGAGTAGACGTACCTTCCAAAATATCAGCAGAAGTGATGGCCGTTGTCCAAGTACGACCCGCTTCTCTGAGAGCATCGATAACGAGTCGAAGATCTGCTTTCGCGAGAGCACGTCGCGCGGCGTCTTGCGAAGGAGTCTCGGAAATCCCGTCCTCGCTCGCACTCAATGCGAGAATCGTCCCACAACAGAATGCGGCACTGTGACGACAGTGGATCAGCATCGGTTAGGGATGAGGGTTGATCGATTGACATACTGCTGGAAACAAGCCGCGCTCAGACGAAGACCATGCGAGTGCTTGTGAAGCTTGACGAGTCGAACGATGTGATTGGCGGCCGCAAGACATTTGTGGGTGCTGACGTTTGTCGCTGCATCTTTTGCGAGGCGACGGAAGAATCTGCAGGTGTTCAATCCGTCAGATTCATCTCTTTCTAGGAAGCGATAGGTACGAACGGGCGATGTAATTGGATATGGAAGCAATGATATGCGAGGTTGAGGGCTATGAGGTTTGTGAGGGGTCAATAACGCAGACCTTTTTCAAGCGAATTCACAGCTCGCTTACATATGATATGTGGATGAGGGCTCTTTGAAGCGTCGCTCATCGAGGCACGCAAATGCGAGGGGAGATCATGATACCACGACTCCAAAGCCAGGTGAAGCTCAGGGACGGCGCTCTGTCGGGCCCTCAGAGTAACCCCGGGCTTCAGCGCATAGACCTGGGAAACCTTGGAAGTCAGACCCATTCCTAGAAAACATTGCCAGCGCACTCACGGTAGTCATTATGCGCGCTCCGAGGAGAATAAGTTTCGAGCTCCAGTGGAAAGACGAGCTCCGGTACATGGGTTCGTCGAAGTCAAGTTCTGGCACGACGGGCGGCGGTATCTGATCGATCTCGTCTGGGCTTAGGTATACACGGCGACCGATGTACATTGAGGCGATTCTAGCAGGGCGTCGCTCGGAATTAGAATCGACCGTTCGGAGCACAAGATAAGTCACGTACACGTCGTGGGAAAGCGTCGAAAAGAAAGCGTCCCGACGAGAAGTGATGAGCTCTTCTGAGATCCCGCCTACTCCGATAGAAAGTCGGTGAATTCCAAGGTGAAGTCCAAAGTCCTCGCCTGCGTAAGTCGAATGTTAGTGCCTCGTACTCTGACTTGGATTGATTCCGTCCTACAGAGCCTCATTGCAAGTCCGGTGCTGCGTTGTACGAGGTGTCAGTATCGAGCGTTCGAGGCCAGCGAGTAGAACTTTTTCGTACAACATGAAGCAAGGCCCATCAAATCCTCGTCCAGCCAAGTACATTCCGAGAATATTCAGGCCTCGAATGGTAGCAAGGTTAGGATTGTACCACTCTTGGCTGAGGTGGAAAGAGTTATCAGCAAAGACCAAGCTTCGAGCGCGAATCGGTAGAACCCACTCTAAAAGGTATCGGGCCCACGTCATGAATACATCGCCCCTCGTATCTGGATCGCCTTGCAGTCCACAAATCTCGACTGGGTAGTCCTCGGCTGGGTCGAGATACCTACAGCCAACTGCGAGCATAACGTTCAAGAGAAAGGGGCTGCACCACGAACTCCTCTCATCTCTGCAAAGTCGAAGGTCCTGTCAGTCTCAAGGAAACACCGAGCCAGGATAAGGTTGGACTCACGGATGCGCCTGTAAGTCTGCATAAAACTCCCTCTCCGGCACACAGTTGTAGTGCGCGAAGCAGTATTCGAAAGCCATTCGAAGAAGCCTGGCTTTGAAGTCGGGCGACAAATCTGGTGGTCGTTGTGGGAGAGCGGGTTCTGCAGGCATGGAGTAGGGTACTGGAGCCCGAGTGAGGGAGAAAGCTCGGATGGCGTCGAAGTTGGCAGGGGAGAACGGTGTGGAGCCGCCAGAAGATTCGTCCGCGAGCACTGAGCGATATGAACTCGTTGGGCCCTACGTATGTTTGAGATCAGTGTTTGCATAGAAAGGCATATTACAGTCACGACAAGCTGTCAAGCTTCGGCCACAGTGCTCAGCCGATTTAAATGAAGAACGCACATAAAACCTGAGCTCGCCGTGCGCGTTAAGCGCTAGACCGCCTTGGAAAGCGTCGAGAGGGGTATGCTTCGGGAGTAGTGATGGCTCTCTGCTGATATGTAGGTTGTGAGGAATGGGTGCGGAGTGGTGCGTGCCCGAGGGGGTGTGTGTCCCGGTGGCAGCTCCACTTCGAGCGCTGGTAATCGCTTCCAGTTCCTTTTCTAGCGTGTCTATTCGCAATTGCATCGCTGCCACGACGGATTTGGTGTATGGCCTGTGCGAAAAATACGTCAGCTGCCTGCAAGGCTCGCCTCAACAGACGCGCCACGCCCAAAGACGCCACTCACTTGCGCTTGTCCGCGCCCAAGTTATACTGTAGAGCAAGTGTAAGGCCAGTCGTCTCAAAATACGGTTAGCGAGGCAACGCACCTCGCAAGTTGTCCCCGTGAGCCTGCACGCCGAACAAATAGGAAACAGCCCATCACATTTGCCGCGCTTTTGTCTGGGGAACGACCGACGATATTTCAGCCCAAGAAACCCATAGGTCCTTCCTTTGTGCCCATGGTTGACTTACCGACAGACATTGCACGCGGTTGAAGTGCGAGCCTGTTACGAAGGAAGATGCGGGGAAGTGAGCAGGCCGGAAGATGACGATCCGCCACAATTCTGCGTGACTTACCTGCTTCGGCTTGCGATCCTTCGCTACTACCTCTTGTGTCCTGTCTGGTGGCATTTGACGACGACTGAAAAGCTCTGCTGGGTTGTGGAGAAGCGGAGACCCCAAGGCTGGGGCTGCCCCTGCCCCCAACTGTCTTTAAAAATTCGCCGCAAACCCAAATTAATCGCCGCTCAAAGACGTCGATCGACCCCACCTTGCAACACCTTGCCGTTTCGTCAAACTTTTCTCTGAAGAGCTACTATGTAGTAATCACTTGGCTCGGAACCCGGATTTCTGTCTGCTCCATGATCCCGTTCAAAATGTGAAGTCGTCTCTCACCCTATACGTTGTTCTCGTAGCTGTCCAATATACTGAACTGACGTCGTTACCAAGACTCTATACAGAAACTTGGAAAATGGCCCACGCTATACTAACCTTGCCGAATACATCCCCAACACATATAACACCATTGCGGGCAACCGACTCATTTGCTTCCCAGACCCCAGACGCCCTTCAATGTCCTTGACCCTTGCCACCGAATTGACCCATAAAATGCTGATATAAGTACCCCGAATGAGGTTGAGGAAATTGCTGTTGCTGTTGTTGTTCCCAAGAAGCTGCCTGGCCATATGCTGGCATTTGAGCGTTGTGCTGCGTTGCGGACGGCTGGGGCGGAGGCTGAGGTTGAGGGGAATACCACTGGCCGAAGAATTGAGGTGGGTGAGAGTGAGTTGGTGGTGGTTGGTGGGTGTTGCTATTCTCCACTAGGCTGCTGATAGTGTTGGAAATGGTGAAAGAAGGCTGAGAGACGGGCTTGTCTTGCAGCGGCGTTGTCGAGTGCGATCTCGCCGGGTATGCGACATCGCCAGATTTTTCCGATGATTGCTTGGTGAGCATTTGCACGAGTAGGCGAAGACGTTGGATCTCCTCGCGAGCTGCAACGAGCTCGTCTTCTTCCGCGATTGCCTCTGTCACATGTCAGATTTTAGTGAGCGGGGCTCGGTGGCGAATGTCATATTTTCAGCTTACGGGGCTCAGCTTCGTGCCAAAAGCACCGTTGGTGGTGGAGTCGACAGTTTGAGCAGTTCGAAGAGCGGTCACTATTGAAAAGTGGCATGATCAGTGACAGGACTTCGCTAACCGGAGAGGCGTCGACGTCAGCCGTTTCAGCGTCGCACTCACCACTTCACTTTCTGCAAGGTTTGGAGACCAAAGTCAGCTGGTTCGCTCTTATCGCATCCACGAAGCTATTCCGGCCTCTTCTTCTCCCTCTGACTCGGTCACTCGGTAGTCAAGCGTCACAAAGATGTAACGGCACTCACTCGTCGCCTGCAAGGTTCGCAACTCGCATGCTTGCGCCGCCTCTGTCAGTGAAAAGAAAGAAACTATCAGAATCTGCTCGTGCGAGCTGCCGACTATCGGAACGATGTCCCACCTTGAGCTTTGGCTTATCCTTCTTGCGCCGAAGGTCCGCCTTCCGACTAATAGAACTAGAGTCGGAGTCGAGCGGTTCTTCTTGCACTGGAGTATAGTCGTCGTCCTCGTCTCCAGAGCATTGAGCCGAAAATCTTGGAGGTGGTGCGAAACCATGAGACGGAGGTGGGGAAAGTTGCGTTCGGTCGCCGACCCTCGTAGACCTCGAAAGCGACGACGCAGGAGGCTCGTAGACGGAATCTGATGACTCGGAGTCTGAAGTGTGACCGCTCATGCTGTCCGAGAGAGGAAAAGATATGGAAATGGAAGAAAGACGAAAGGGACAAAGGGGGAAGAAGGTAGAACTGGGACTCCGGACAGGTGCGGAGTTCAAGTGGCGGCCTGCGCACCGCTCCCCTTGCGCTCGCGCCGTAAAAGCATGCACCTTGGCAGTGAGTCGAGCTCCGCGGACACCCCGCAAAATGTGCCAATTCCGTAGAAAGCCAGTTGGAGGCGACGATGACCTTTGCGTTGAGGAACTCGACAGTACGCCACGCGTACCAGATGTTGCACATCTTGATTTGGTTCGCTCAAAACTATGACAGAATCAAGGTTGCGCGAACAGTACTGGAGCGGGATTTAACGGATAGGTTGAGCGTTAAGGCGAAGCAGTATAAATCGCCTACCCGTCAGCTGCCTTCGTACCACCTGGAGTTTCGACCTGGCTGGGCAAGCTCTGGGCACCGCATGGGAAAAAGTGCCTTCGCATCTCCTCATGTAATTTGGAGTGGTTATGCAGCAAACATCTTATGCCTTTTCAAGATAAATGTTCCAACAAAGCAATGTCTATTCCATTTATTCAGTGTCTATGTAGTCAGAGAGTGTATACAGAGAGTGTATTCAAAGTGCCATAGTCAACCAAGCAAGCAAAAATGCCGCCCCAGCGCCCCAGCCGACATGAATCGATTCCGCAGAGCTTTTCGAGCTTTTCCCAGTGGGTATCGGAAATATAACAGAAGTGCTACCACTGCTGCCCTTGCCCGACCCAAGAGCCGTTGCGCTGGAGGTGGAGTTCGCGCTGTTTTGAGTGAGGTTGCTTGACGTCGTTCCGACGATGGATTGAGGATTACTGAGGGTGTTTAATGGGTCGTATACAGCCTTGAGGCTTGATAGGCGATCGTATTGGGACGCCCAGTAGAGATCTCTGGTTTCTTCGGCGGTCAGAGTTGGGTCGACTATGAAAACGGAGGTAATAGTCAGCGGTAGTAAGCAGTGAGCGCCGAGGCTCGCTTCTGGCTCGCCCACGAGACGAGACTGTCTGGTATCACAGGAAGCTCGACTTACTGTAGTTCACATATGCGCCATACGACGATCCCCAAGCACTAGCCATCGGCTGAACCAACGCGTCGTACATCCTGGAGCGAGGCGAAAGCGCGAGGTAAAGATAAAGTTCCGCAAAGGTCAGCATTTCGGAATGACGCGATCACCCAGTAGAACTAAAACTCACCCCTCGAGGAAAGAGAATCCTTCATCCGGGTACGGCGGGGAGTAAGAAGGTGAACTCGCGTACATCTGGAAGGTGAGGAGGGAGGAGCGATGGCCGAAGGAGTTGAAGGCGAGGTCGTGCGAGTTGATCACTGAATTTTTTCCGCCGTAGAGATTCACTTCGACTGCGAGATCAAACCATTTTCAGCTCTGAAGTTCTGGGGCGAAAAATTTGCAGACGGGAGACTTACCGAACCAAGCAGTGGAGGTGGTAGTGGTGAAAAGGTACTTGAAGTAGCTCTCCAGAGCTTCGTCCGTAATCAAAGAAGCTTCAGGAGTCATAAGAGACTTTGCGAGGAAGTCGTCTCGCGAGTCTGCCGCTCCGGAAGTGTTGAGCGCCTGACCTCCAGCGAGTGCCGCGAGCGAGTCGATCCAGGAGAGCTCGTCGACCTTTTGTTGGTAGCCGGTTGGAATGGTGTCCACGAATGGATCGAAGACGTCGTGGAACTCGTCGGCAGTCCCGTAGTAAACTCCTGAGATGTCGATGGACCCTCCGGTACCGATGGTGAAGCTGGTTCCGAGGTCGGCAGGGGCAGATTCTGCTCCAAACTATGTTCAAAGCGAGACCAGTGAGTGAAATACGCTCAGACTCTACTAGGTAAACAAAAAGCACCTTCTGCCACAACGAGAAAAGCCCGGCAGCGTCTCCAGCGCTCATTCCATAATACGAGTACGCGAAATTGGTCGCCTTCGCGGGAGCCTCAAAAGATTGAAAGTAGAAGGTTGTAATAATCCCGTACGACTGAGCACTTCCTCTCAAGGCCCAGAAGAGATCCGGGTCGATCTCATTCGTGAGTTTTGAGATGATCGTTCCGTTGGCGAGGACGACGTCGAGGGCCACGACTGTGTCGACTAGTAATCCATTCCTTCGTCCGGCGAGTCCGAATCCACCGAAGCTTGCATGACCTCCTACGCCGACGTATCTATCAAAATTGAAAACCTGAATCAGCTTCACAAAACCGTGCGAAGGACCCACGCCTTCCTAGCGTGCGAAGAAAGCAACTCACGGACAAGTCCCATGCGGCAAACCCCTCCCCAACTCATTCAACCCCAGCGCAATATCCCCCAATCTAACTCCTCCCCCAATAGTCGCCACTCCCGTCCCTTGATCCACCGAAATGTGTTTGAAAGCTCCGAGGTCAATCACGAGCGCGCCGTCTGTACCGCCTTGACCGTATGATGCGTAGGAGTGGCCGCCTGATCGTGCACTGACGGAAACACCGGCTGAAGAGGCACAGGTGATTGAGGCGGAGACGAGAGAGGGAGTGGAAGGGTAGACGACGGCGGCTGGTTTGGGTTGAATTCGCTGATTGTAGGCCGCTGTGTATCCGGGAGGGTGTTAGCATCGTTCTCCTCTGTCTTCCGAAGATGAACGTACAGATATCTTGTGAGTAAGAAGAAGAAGAGGCAGAAATGGGATTCAGATTTGCCGTACTGAGGCAGTCAATGAGAGAAGCCGAAGCGTCTCGGGAAGAAAGAAGTGGGGCCGCACTCGCACTCAAAGCTTGAAGTAGCACGATAGGTAGTAAAGTAGTCAGCATTCTCTTTCTGAGGTATTCAGCGTGATGTCGGGTAGGAAGAAAGAGGTGGGGAAAAAGAGAAGAAAGCAAAGGACCGCTACTACGGTAAGTCCGGAGGGGCACGAGGACGCACAACTATTTCGGACTCCGCTTCGCCAAGACCATCGTCATTTTGGCTCCTCCGCACGCTTTTAACGTGGGGGATTCCGACGCGTACAATGGACTTGTTACTTTTCAGACTGCAGCTCTAAACATATTGGGATGTCAGGTGGCGTATGCGGTGCAGGAATTGTCCGCGAGACAGCGACGCGAGAAGCAGTCACTCCCGCGACGCGTTCCCGCGAGTGCGACGGAACAAAGTTTCCGATCCCGATGTGCTCGCTTACCGGTATCTAACGTTCTAACCCTGATCCAACCTAAAAACTTGAGGGTCTGCTAGGTCTGACCATCAGCCACTTTCTAAATATTGTAACACCTGTGTGAGGGTGAGGATGCGGCTGGAACGAGGCCTTTTGAAAACGCTCAAGGCATCTCAACCAAAGGGTATTTGTACGTGAAGAGGGGTTGTTATATTTCCATCGAAAGAGTACTATGTGAGAGGTGTGGCAAAAGGGGAAGCACAAGTGAGTGTGGTGGTAGTATTTTGTGTTTGTGTCGTCAAAGTTCGTGAAAACAGGAAAAAAAAAGGTGGGGAGACAGAAAATCCCGCTATAGCCGCGCTAGTATAAAACAAGTGCAGTCAAAAGAAAAAAGAACAAGAAAATAAGCCAAGCAGATCCAAAACAGTCGTCGTCGTCGTCCTCCATCAAACCTCGACCTCCTCAACCCTCCTCTCCTCCCTCTCAACCTTCTCCACAAACTCCCCAAGCCACTCAATAGCTCCCTCCGCCTTCTTCATAGTCTCCTCCACTTCCTTCCTCTCATTCGCGCTCTTCTCCAACGCAGTTCTAAACCTCTCTCTGAGGTCCCAGCCTGCGAGTCTGAGGACTTTACGAGATTCACGTGCGATGCGATCAGAGTGGGCGGCGGAGAATGAGGAGGGAGGAGCGGTGAGAGAGTCGGTGGTGGGTGAGGAGAGGGAAGCTTCGAGTTTACGACCGATGTTTAAGGGGAGTGCGCGCGGGAGGTCGTAGACTAGGTAGGCGGCGAATCCGACGGCTGCAGTGGACGACACGAATTATCAGCTCCTGCACCTGGGTCCACGAGAAAAGAAAGGAAGGCAAGGAAAAGGAACGTACTAAGAACACCAATAACCGGTGCAGCCCATTCCCTCGCCTGCTTACTTCCAAGAATCTCCATAACCCTCTGAACGCTATCCAAAGTTCCCTTGACTCCAATCAACCTACTACCAATCATTCCCATCCCACCAACTCCAAGACTGACCAACGCTCCAGTCTCAATCGCGTCGTCGTCCTCTCCCACTTTCTTCGCCTTGCCCTTCGCACTTCCGCCAGGGGAATAAATCCTCTCCAAGTCGAAGAAATCGAGGAAGGAAACTTCGAATTCAGAAGCGGACCATTGACCACTTGCTGCAAGTCCTACTCCGGCAGATCCAAGACCGAGTCCTGAAGAAATTCCACGAGCAGCGAGTTTTCCCATCCCGCGACGACGCTTGGCGAACATGACTTCTGGGCGGAAAACCCTAGCATTAACGTCTTGCTCTTCTCCCGGGAGGTACTTTTCAGCGAGATCATTCATGACTTTGCTGACTCCTTCAACTGTGACGACTCGCGCATCGTCCTCTGCTGATCGTACTTCTGCTTCGAGAGAACGGACGAGGGTACGCTTAACGTCTGATGCCCAAGTCCAAATACCGAATACACCAGGGTAAGGAGGGAGGGAAGTAGGCGCGGTGATGGAATCGGTGTTCGCGAACGAGCGGCGCGTCGCATCGGCCTCAGTGGGTGGTACGACGAGTCCTTCGCTAACGTATCCCATTGCTCGTTCCAACCTCGTCCAAGCAGCAGTCTTGACTTTATCGACCACCGATTCCTCAACTTTATCAACGTTCTCCTCGACGTTATCCCTTTGTGCACTGAGGCGCTCGTGGATGGGCTTGACGAGGGCGAGTTGAGCGAGTGCTTCTTTAAGTTCCGCAGAAGCGACGATGACGTTTCCAGATGCGAGTGTCGACAAATCGGCAAGGAGGTTGAGGAGGTAATGTTTTGCCGGAGCGAGCTTGCTCCTTGACCTCTTGAGTAATACGAAAGAACGAAGGGATTGCTCCAAATGATCGAAACTCGACGTCTCCTCATCCTCCGCTTTCTCGCCGACTGTTTCTTCCGCATCGACCGCTTCGGCGGCATCCACGAAATGTACCAATTCCGCCCTAGCGTCCCAAGTTGCTGGCGAAAGCTGCTTAATCTGTTCCCCGACGACCCTCATACACCTCTTCTTATCTTTAATCCCAGCCCATTTATTGACCACAATAAAAACGTAGGCTTTCTCCCTACTAGCGTTCCACAAGAATTCTTTCGCAGAAAGCGTAAAGTGATTCTCTGCGGAAACGACAAAGACTATTACGTCGATTTCGGATTGGCGGGCAAATAAGGCGGTCGTGGAAAGTGTGTCGCGGTTGAGACCGGGTGCGTCGATGAGGGAGAGAGAGACGAGGTCGTTTTTGATAAAAGATGGATTGGGAGAGGTATCGAGGAGAGGAGCTCGGGCGTCGGTTACGTAGGCTTTTAAGATTTGATAGGTGTCGGGAGGGGAATCTTGGACTTCGTTTACTTCCTCGAGGGGGAATCGGTCGAATGTGGAAAAATCGGTAGGGTCGTACTTTTCCATATCGCGAATGGCGTGAATTTCTTCGATGGAGGAGTTGTAGGACGCCGCGTCGAGTACCTCGCAAAAGACGGTGGTGCAAGGTTGTTGATCTGAAGGCATGACATCCCTCCTCAGCAGCGCATTGACAAGAGTCGACTTTCCAGCGTTCAAATCGCCCGTGACGAGAATTCTCGAACTAGTATCGACAACCCTCGTCCTGAGAGAACTCAAATGGGTAAGGGAAGTAGTGAGCCTCCTCGAGAGTAGTTGAGAAAGAGTAGCGAGGGAAAGTGAAGGAAGGAGTGCGGGGAGTGAAGCGGTAGGAGCTGTAGGGTGACCGAGTTTGAGATCGAGAGAGAGGATCGAAAGTGGGTGAGCTGGAGCGGGCGCTACTTCTTGTTGGACTGTCGAAGCTGTCTCTGTTGAGAAAGCACGCTGAGGAGGAGGTGGACGACTAGGGCTAGATGGCTCTGAAGCGAGATCGTCTTCCTCTGTTGGTTCTGCTTCTCCGCCGTGTGAGGTCCTTGCGCGACGGGCTGAGGAAGAACGAAGTTTGCGAGGAGTGGAAGGAAGAGAAGTAGTGCCAGATGAAGAAGTGGTCGATCCTGAGATACCGAGTTGAGTCGGGTAATGAATCGTCCCTGTTCGTTGCAAGTTGGCATGTTGGATCAGCATTGGTAGGAAGACGGTGCGCGGCATGGGACGACTTCTCACATTTGTTCTGATTGAAAGACTGGAGTCCTTTTACGAGACCTTCTGTCGAATCCAAAGCAGATACGAGTCTAGTAAAGGGAGTAACAGTCAGCGCGGGTGTTATCGGAGAGTGTGTTGCGAGGAGTGGCAATTGCAGTCTCGATCGAGAGTGCCCACTAACCTTTCCCTCTTTTCACCAAAAGCAGCTTGATCATCATTGTGAGTGACTAGTTGATCATCGGTGTGAATGCCAAAGAGCGAGTTTGAACGCGAATTGGCGGGAGTGATGAATCGAGTCTCCTTTACCGAGGGAGAGGAGGGTAGTGAGCATTCCATCTTTGTACTTGATTGTGCGCGCGACGAGTCGGCGAAGGCTGGAGTGGGAGTCGTCAAAATGGACTGAATCGTGGGTATGTGAGTTGTTGTTGGTACGGTGTGGGTGTAGAGCTGGGTGTTGACGAGAGCAGATGAGTTGGCGACCGCAAAATACAGTAGATGAAATTGATTCGTCAGCAATACTCAGGAGCAGCAAAATCGCGTCTCCTCGGTGGCGTTACTTCTTTCTCGTTCCTGTATAGAGGAGGTTACGAATAGTATAATCATGCGTTGCTACTGAAAACGCAGCTCCGACAGAGAAGAGGGGAAACACAAACATCCGAAAGAAGGAGAAGCGCATTTCTAACTCCTATTTTCACTCACGCCGGCTTCCCTCCGCCTCTTCCCTCTTCTGACTCCTCCCTGATGCCCACCGCCCGACTCTCATCGCCAGTCACATATGCTCACTTTGCGCCTTACCTCCGTTCCAATTACCCCGCCCTACTCCCTCCTTCCGCCACTGAAGACTGGCCCGCTTTCGAGCTCTGGTTTAACCACGACTGCTCGATAAACTACGACTATTTGCGGGCACAGTATGGTCAGCTGAAGGTGCAGGCCGTCGATTGCGGCAACTGGGAAGCTGAACAGAGGGGATTCGGGGAGGTGCTGGATGGTTGGGAGCGGGGAGCTGGAGCGCGTGTTTACGTGAAGGTGCGCGAAACAGCCAGTGACTGGAAGTAGCGGACTGATTCTGTTGACTTTGTACTGCAAGGATTGGCATTTACCACTTATCATCCGTGACGCTGGGAGGAAAGTCGAAGATGAGCTTTATCAGGTATCGGATCTGGTGGTCGACGACTGGATGAATGCCTACTATTCCGCTTGCACTAAAGATGATTTTAGATTTGTCGTGAGTAAACTCTTACTGAATTTGAGATTGAACCTTACTTATTGCTACTGCAGTACCTCGGCGGACCATCAACTTTCACTCCACTCCACCGCGACGTCTGTTCGTCCCCCTCCCCCATCCTCCCTCTTCCCACCAAATCTAATCACTTTCACATACCCCAGACTCCTCTTACTCAATCTCAACAAACCTCCACGGCAATAAAACTTGGCACCTCTTTCCCCCATCTTGCACCTCCAAACTTCAACTCCTCTTAAAAGCAGCCGAGAGGGAGGATAAAGTGGTTGATGTTCGACTATGGAAGGAAGAGTTGCGGAGAGAATTTGAGGAGATGGGAATGGAGGTGGTTGAGCAGGGAGCTTCCGAGACGATTTTTATGTGAGTGGAGGAGAGGTTTTCGAGGTGGGGGTTGGGAGCTGATGAGGTCGGATGGAAAATAGTCCGAGTGGGTGGTATCACCAAGTTACCAATCATGGACTTACTTTCTCTCTGAATCACAATTGGGCAAAGTGAGTCCTTCTCTTTCTTTTGCTGTCCCCCTCGTTTTAATTCCTGACCCACCGAATCAACAGCTCGCACAATCTCCCAACTCTCTACTCCTCAATGTGTCTCGAGAATCTCGCCGTCCGGGAATCCATCTCCGACGTCAAAGAGCTATTGATGAAAAGACATCCGGATAATTGGGAAAAGGAGTGGGAGGAATGTGTCGGTGACTTATTGGAGAGGAGTGCGGGGTGGAAGTGATTTTTTTCTTTCTTTTCCCTTCTGCAGCGGGTAATTGATGCTGATAATAGATTCACAGCTGGACGACTTTTTGGAGTATGATCCGACTCGCACTGCAGTCACTCGACCCTCAGCCTAGTCCGGCAGTAACTAGTGGATGGCCAACGACGCCGCCACATGCAGGGCCTTCTATCGCTTTTGTAGTTTCTCAGGTAAGGCTCTGCTCTTCAAAAGCTATGCTCGAACAGGAAGAAGAGCTGATATGAGATTTTCGCCATGCAGGTCTCGCCACTTCTTGATACTTTTCTCATGCGGGTGGAGAATGAAAGAAAGTGGACAACAGGGCTAGAAGACATCTCGAGCGAAGTTAAGGGAGAGTTGAAGAAACTGAAGGGGCTGGACTCATGAAGAAATTTGACCAACATTCACAGCTCAAGTTGACGTCGCTCCTTTGAGTGCTTGAGAATCCATCACGAGGCACAGCGTACTCAGAAGCCTCGCGAATAGTGCTCCTGGTATAACAGACACAAAGGCTGAATAAATAGGCTCTTGAACTCTCAACGGTGTACCGGTACCGACTGTGTTGAGCTAAGTTTCAAGCTCTCCAGCGGCCCTTCCGTAAAAGACATTCAAACAAAAGTCAAAACTACACTCGTCCGAGCTAGCTAGTAGCACCTCACTCAAACCATGTATTCCCAGTGGCGGGATCGAACCGCCGACATTGGACTTGATATCAGTAGGTATTAGGTCCACATCATAACCAACTAGATCAACCGGGAAGATGGGAGCGCACCTGTGGGTGGTGTTCTTAATCCAATACTCCTGAAAGCCGGTCCTTCAAACTCTCCGTTCAACTAAGCGTACTCTCTCGAGTCATTAACTGCATGTGGTGATAGAGGCTTCCGCGAGCTCGACTCGAGTGCGTTGGCGACCAGCGCAAAAACTTTCAGCATCCCAGTCGACGTCCCAGGCAGAAACGCCCAGACATTCGCTTTGGGGTATGTTTTCTCGAAGCCTTCTGTATAGTTCATTGGATTGCGAAATAAAACTCGCTGGACTGACGTTTTTGACTTGGTTCCAACCCCCGACACAAAACGTCGCCCGCTAGCGCTCCGTCCTCCCCCATCAACCCCAACC
>JASZXU010000723.1:0-15278 GCA_035521515.1 Phenoliferia sp. Uapishka_3 | reverse complement strand
TCTCCTCTCAAATCTCTCAAGTCTCTTCTGACCCCTTAAAGGTCGCCTGCTTCAAGTTCTCCTTCTATTTCTCGATAATCGTCTTCGAGAAAATTCTAAAACTACTATAAGTCTTAATTGACACCAAAAATAAATAAAGAGGTAAGACCCCGTACGTCTAACCCTCCTCACCACCCATGTGACTGCAGGGAGGTGAGCGTTCGCTTAGTACGCCGGGGAGCGAACGAGGAAACTCACCAGTGCCACCGGGAGACTCTGCTCGATATACGAGTCCCGGGAAGTTCTGCGGAGTACATACCACCCGTGAGTGGATCCAATCAGCGTAAAGGAAAGGGGGGAAGATGAGCGCACGTCATCGCCAGACGCATACCCTTCGTCTGAAGGAGGGGGGGAGGGAGCTGGAGTGACCCATGCTGAGGTGCAGCGAGCGTGAGTGTGGCGACGCATGGCTTGCGGGGGTGTGGGATGAACTTACTAGAAGTCTCCGGGTCGAGGTAACACCGGGCGGATTCACAACTGAGATGGAGGAGAGAACGTGAGGTAAGCGTGTCGATCGGAGAGAAACGTGGGGTCGAAGACGAACGCGTATGAAACAAAGCCGCGGGCTGGACTATTGAAGTCGGCTGAAGGAGCTGACGTTCAAAATCAGGGGAAGGCTTGTGGGTTGTCGCTCACTGTGAATGTGCGTGAGGAAGCTGCTGTAAGGTTTTGCGTCGACGAGTAAGTCAGGCACTGGACGGATGCCCCCGTCCTCGGCGCACGGGTGCACAGTGCGAGTAGCCTGGGGCGGCATTATTCGCTTAATTAGAATTTCGCGTGAGGGGATGAGCTCTCAAGGGGCAGGGCATGCGTACATTAGGTTCTGGTGTCGAAAGGCCTGATGGGTACTCCGGCACAGAAGGAGCAGAGGGGGGAGGAGGGTGCGAGGATAAGAACGACGCGAGGTCGTAGGTGAGAGGGCGGCAGCCAGGGTGCGAGGATAGAAATGTCGACTCGAGTGTGTCACCTGCTTGGTAGTGGACGTCGAGTGTGGACTCACAACGGGCTACCTGCTCGACGAGGGCATGGAGTTCTTCTAGGTGATAAACGCTGGGCGTCACTGGAGGCGAAGGGTGCAGAGGATGAGCTGCACAGTCCAAGGATGAGGGGGAAATGTTGGGCTCACTACGGCGGTTGGGTAGCGAGGGAGGATTCAAGGCGATGGGAGGGAGAGCGGGCAGAACAAACAGGTGCACGAAATTTCGTTTCAAAGCGCGGGCTGAGCTCGGGCCGCGGGATTTTGAGCTTGGGCCTTAGACGTCGCCGCGGACCGCCTGGGCTCCTTCTCGCTGCTATCTGTCCTGGCGTTTTGACGCTGACCTTCCTTGTATGGAACCAGGGTGTTTGAGGTTTTGACATGACCTCGAAAACAGCGATACATGAGGTTGGAAGCGAGGGGACGGATGATCAAAGCCAGGGGACAGTTGGACCGGACGCTCTGCGTCTCGTTGTCATCCTGGCAGACGCTAGAGTGGGAAGGACTTTGTTCTATCCTCGCGTGATACACCTCACATGGCTGAAAACGGGGGGAGGAAGCATTTCGACTGTCGTGGCACAGCGAGCGTTTGCTCTTGTCGTGGGGCCTGGCTTCGCAGCCCCGGCGCTCTAAGATTTACCATACGCCGGGGATACGCCATGCGCGTCCAGTGACCCAGCAAGAGTAGTTGAAAGGGGAATACATAGTAGGGACGCTCTCGCAAACCTTAATACGAGGAGATATGTTCATCGCTGGCTCTCGCGAAGCTGCGTGGGAATGAGGACCCCATCTTGGAGTCCAACCCATTGTTTTGGACTCACAGTTTAAGTCTCCCTGCAGCTCTGTGCGGTCTCAAGGATATCGAAGACCTGGAAGAGATAATTGATGAAGTAGGGCATCGTTCGCGAGGACCACCTTCGGATCTCCGCGAACGCCGCAACAATCCTGAGACCCCAAATGAGTACACCTGCGCGAGTCCGTCACAGGACGACGGCGTTTTGATCAGAGCCCGCGTGATTCGATCGGATGTATTGAAAATATCAGCCTCCGGGCTTCTCGTCGTAAGAGTCACCGGCGAGATCGTGCGCCGTTGCTATGTGAGTGTTCGCGGCCTCGAGGTTCGCCTGATTGCCGTAGGCCTGTAGGAAGCGGAACGCATCGAAAGACCCGGGAAAGATACGTAGACGTTGTATTGATGTTATGGATGGACTAGCAGGTTTTATTACGATGAAACACATTTGACTCTAGCTGGGGGGACGCTGTGTTGGGAGGACTACCCCATCTCCGAGTCCAACTGGTCGTTTTTGACCCCAAGTTTAAATCTCCCAGAAGTTTCGTAACATCTGGAAGATCTCGAAAATCCGGAAGAGGGAAATTCCTGGCGAGGGCTTCGCTGCCAACGACCATTTTCATACCTGCGCGACGCTTCGCCCCCCCTCTCACTGAGGGAGAAAAGAGGCTAGTGTGATTTTCCGGGGCTTGTGACTGCACTGAGAGCAGATATGGATAGCAGTAGAAACATACCTTAGAGTTGAAGCGACTCTGATGTGTGTACCATCCAATGGAGCAGGAGTTTCTCGGACGTCCGTTGCGTTGATGGGACGCGAGTCAATCATTGGAGTCCCCCGCCTACCGAGCGAACCCCAACGTACAACTACTTACCTGAGTAACCAAGAATAGATTAGGAGAGGGAGAGTACCACATAATATTAAATACAGGAAAGACCGGTGGCGTTACTTGCCTGCACGGCGCCGGCGCCTAGAGCGAAGTTATGTGACGGCTCGAACTCATACAGAGTTAATTATCGTGAGTTATTCTAGGCAGCCTACACCGAAAAAAGGTGTCAGGCAAATGTAACGGTTAGGGGAGGCGTGGATTCTGGCGGGCACAGATGTATGCCCTAGCCATACGGGACTTCGGATCCGAGGCCCGACGTTCGACTCCTTCGACATCCCACGCGTCCCTGCAGCGTCGCATCTATTCATGTAAGTCTCGTGCCAGCTTGCCTTATAAAAAGCGAGTCTTCCGAAGGCCTTATAATCTTCAGAGGCTCCGAGCTCGTGGCGCCAGCGTTCCTCGGCCTCGAATGCCAGACACCGAGGCGTCTTGCGATAGTTTGTGCTATCACCTTCGCGAGGCTACGAAGAGGTGAGTACCATCATCAGAGGTATGAAAGGAGCTATTTCCAGCGAGTCCATGGCTGAATGATTCTAACGTTCTCCTTGCCTTAGGTGAGTGCGTTTGTTTTCGCGTTACAAGAAGGTGATACGGTAGGCACTGGGCACAGATGCAAAATACGCAAGGGTAAGTCACTGTGTAGCGGAGAACCCACTCAATGGTCCACTCAGTGATCGGAGGAAGATGATCCACTTGTCCAATCACACACAGGGGAGCGTAGCGCCGGGCTCGCATTGCAGTTCGGCACCTATTCGCGGCTGATTCTACCGGATTCTTTTCGCCCCAGACTCGCCGGATCCACCTTATATTAGGCCTCGACCTCATCCTCGACGGAGCCGCTGACTTCCAACTCCAACTCCCGAGCCTCTGCCGGTCCTCGATGTGCGTCTTGCCTGGCCGCCCTATGCAGTTCCCTGCGTGACCGGTAGTGTTCCTCCCTCTGCGCAGCGGCTACGGCCGCGACTTTAGCTTCAAGATCAAAGCGAGCGGCTAAGAGCTCTGAGGCCGCGAGGACGAAGGCTCCAAGTTGCCGAACGGTGCGTGAGTCGCGAAGCGCGAGTGCGAGAGCGAGGTCTGAGGCGGCGGCCTGTATGTCGTTGGACAGGGTCGTATTCGGGATGGATGAGTTTATCGCATCTGTGAGTAGCCATGATATCGGAGACATCCAGGATGTTTGAGTGAGAGTACGCTGAGGTTGGCTGCATCTGGGGCGTACCTTCAGGCCTGGGGTCAAAGCCTCTCGCGGCGCGGTTGAGAGCCGTCCAGTTCCGGATGCAAGAGAGCTCCTTTGCCAAGAAAGCGGGAGTGTAGTATGGAGGAGGGCTCAGGAAAGCGCGAGCCGCAGCGCTGGGTGTCCCCCTCAGGGCTGCCAAAGTGTGATGAGGTGCGTCCATGACGGATAAATGCGCGTGACCTGGAGTTATAGAGCGGCGAGTGTGGAGTTGGGAGTGTTTTGACTGCAAGGAGAGGGTATGGCTGCTTTCGTTGGGGCAAGGGGTCGCAAGAGAAGAGGAAGATGGAGCATACTCCAGTCGACGCGACCCGACGCGTCGCGCCCGGTCGCCGTTTTCGATCGCGTGAAAATCCGGACTAAGATTTCGTCCTTGTGACCGCCTTCCTTTATTCTTCCAACCCCTCAGTCTCTTCCACATCCCACACCACCTTCCTTCCTCGCGCTACGCAGTCCATTATGCGAACCTCCACCTCTCGTCAACTTCGCGCTCGATCACACGGGACCTACCTCGATGACTCAGAAGGTGATTCGGCTTCGGACGCTGCGACAGGCTCCGGAACACACAAGCCTCAACGTAAGAACAGATCCTTCAAGTCTAAGAAGTCTCATCGTGCCCGCCGTCAAAAAACCCCCGTCCGCGAAGGCACTACGGACACTCCTTCTCCTTCTCTGTCGCCATTCACTCCCGAGAGCGTCGACCCGGACTCGTCCGATAGCGTCGACCCGGAAATCCGACTCGCCTCGTTCTCCCCTGCTGGGTTTGTAAGGCCTTCGGATCGCGAACAGTCGCCCGACGTTTGTGAGTTTGGCCTCCGCTGCGCGGGTACGCGGGCTCGTCACTCACTTCCTCCTTCCGAGTAGCCCCCAGCGCCTACAACATCGCCTCGAACCGTGGATTACCCCTACTCCTCGGCCTATGTGACGCTTGGCTTCCGTTCGTCGACGCATGGACCGATGGGGATCTTAAGGGGCTACGCTCCTTCGCCACCGACGTCCGCCGAGTGGTAGATCATCTTACCGACGAGATAGAAGAGGAAGCTACAGCCAGAAGGAGGAGTGCCATGCTGCGAGCCGAAAAGCGCCGGACCGACGCGTACAACCGCTATGCAGCAGAGCGGGACGCTCGCAAAGAGGTCAGCCGACTGGCCAAGCGTCTCTTTGCGGGGCCGAGCTCGTCATCGACCGGGGGTTTCAGTGACGAGGTAGTGGACTTTTACGGCGACGGTGGGGGAGATGTATGGGGGGAGGGGAACTCGTCTAGCAGCGACGAGTCTGAGGGAGAGAGCTTGGCTATGGATTCCTACCTCAGAGAGTGATTGAATCAATGCACAGTTGTTACTTCCTCTTCATCTTCACCGCAACATGTTTATGGTTTATTTGTGAAACTGACACTAGCGAGAATGAAGTAGGCCATAGCGCGTGCAGCGAGAGCCGTCGAAAAAGAATTTCAGAACTGCGACATCTGATACTTAGCTGCCTTGTGCACATTCATTGTCACCCACCACAATGCCGCTTGGTCGGCCCTGCCTTTCAGTCCCAAAGTGAGGCCAACACCGTGTCTAATCTGCTCGACTCTGGAACGGCGACAACGTTATCACCTTGTCCGCGAACGTCGAACAGCGCGAGGGTAAAACTCACCCAATGGCTACAAACTTTCGATCCGCGTTGCCCATCTCGAAAGCCTGTTGAATCTTGAATTTATCCTTGAGAGGGGGAAACGTTCGGCCGAGAGCCACAAACAAAGGGCGGTTGTCTGGCGCGAGGGGGACCTCCATGTACGAATCAACCTCGAACAGCTCATGTGAACGCGTGTCGGCGAGTTCCGGTTGATTGGGTTTCGGGCGAACGGTGTACTATGAAGGCACAAAGTCAGTCAGCATCGAGGAGGCAGTGAATTCGAGGCTCAGTCACCTTGCAGAACCTCGTCGCACGCCGAATACCTAAGCGTTCCTTCTCGTTGTTTTCTGGAGCGTCATCTTCCAGTACAATCCTCTCTAGCTCAGTCCCACGCTCCCTGGAGATCGACCCAATGATCTCGCCCGTCGAGATTTGCAGACGTTGCCACCGAGTGGGGGTCTTCGTTCCCATCGCGAGGCCAAGTCCTGTGAGGTAATCGTCCAACGCGTCGATTTCAGAGTCCGTGAGGACAGGTTTAGGTTCTTTTTTGTGGAGAAAAGTTGTCGACTCCAGACGAGGGTGTTTGTGGCGCAAGTCGTCGCTGACTTCGGGATCATATTTGGCGAAGTCGTAGCGAAGGCGGATTAATACCATCATGTTGCGGTAGATGTTGTTATTTTCCATGTTCTTCACTGGAAGGGCCCGTGACTTGGCCAACCTCTTCAAGTCCCCAATCTTGCCCTCGAGGGCCCACTGAGTAGTCGCCAACAGCCCTGGGCCCCACATCCGGCACATGTCGGGCAACGCCTGCGCTCGCACGAGACTCGGAACGCATGTTCCACCATAGGTGTAATCTCTTCCAACAAATAGATTCTTGCGCTTGATAAGGAACTGATCTTGCGCCCGAATGAGGTTGGCCAAAGGTACCGTGAATTCGCCATCGTCGTTGAACTCGTAAGTTTTGTGCTGTTTGTCAAATGCAGCGGTTCGCAGAAGGACTCGATGGTTTGTAAGCCTCGTGGATCGGATGGCTGCCACGACTAGAGCCATGTCCTGCCTGTGCTCGAACACTCCGTAGAAAAGAGGCGCCAAATGAAACCAGAGGAAAGATCGAGTTTCGGCGGCCTTGAGACGATTAAGGTGTTCGATACCTCGAACTTTCTGACCGTGGGATGAGGGCTGAAGGTGGATTGTACGTTGGAGAGCCGCGGCCATCTTGAAGTGATTGACCGACGAAATCATCTTGCCGCGAGCCGTGGGTTTCGAGGCGCTCTTGCCGAATAAGGAGATGAGAAAGTGTTTCATGTTATTCGAGTAGGTGACGTGCATGTCGTCTAATGCGAATATCCAGGGGTAAGTGTGCCAGTAGATCCCGAGCGCCGAGTAAATCGAACGTCCTTTGATGCCAGTCTGTCGGCGTGTTTTCTCGAAAGAGGCGACAGTCAAGGCACTTTCCAAGGCGAGGTTCGTCGCCTCGTACGTCTCTATGGTGCAAACCACAGGAGGGTATTTTACGTGTCCATCATCTTCGGCGCCGTCATCATCGTCCATCGCTGTGCGGACGTCTCCTCGCAAGTCGTAAGGATCATCCGCGGTCTCTAACTCGGCTACTCGGGCGAAATTCTTGAGCGGGTGCTGCCAGTGCCGAGTAAGGATGTTGAAGACACCTCTAGTCTCATGAAGCATGGAGGGACACCGCCCGGCGGCGCCGACGGTGTTGCTGAGGTCACACTGCTCGACGGTATCCGAACAATTCAGACCGGCAAACACCCTCGACGTGACCATCCCTCGACGGGCTGCATGATAGCGACGCTTAGTTGCCTCCAGCTTGACGAGATCGGCATTGATTGCGTGTAGATACAGCGTTGTGGCGCCTTTCCTCGGTCCGTTGACTCCGCAGACAAAGCACAGATCGTGTATCTTGCTGGTCAGAGCCGGGATTCGCACGGCCTGAAAGAAACATGAAGAGAGCTTAAAAATCTGAATCTCATTTCATCGACTCAGGGAACTGACAGCTACGTGTGCCTTGACGGGTTGGTTCGGGCAAGCGTCCGGGTAGATGTCCGCCCCGTCGCTCGTCGTGGACAGGATCATATCATCGTCCCAGCACACACCAGAGTCCGGGTGGTACAGTTTACGTGGCATCTCGGCAGTCTCATAAGACGTGATACGTTCGGCGTCCGTTCTGGCGGCCTCAATCGTCTCCAGATTCGCGCGAAGGAGGTCGGCGCTGTGCTCCGGATTGGCGTAGATGGCGTCTACGAAGGGGCCAACCCCCATATGCGAGTGTTGAGCAGTTGGGACCTTGTCGAGAGGAGGTAGATCCTGGCCGAGGCGTCTCGAATTCTTGCGAAGGGTTTGCAGATTCGGAGTGTTGAGGGGGAAGTATCTGAGCTGGCCGCAGACCTTGGTTCCCCAGCTCTTGGGACCTAGTTTGATGTTCATGACAACCTCGCAGACCGTCCAGTCTTTGGTGGCCGGATTCGACGAAGAGGTGTGGCCTGGACAGTGATGGTACCAGTCCAACTGTGCCGCCGAGATCCGGAACGCCTCTTGTCGGAGCTTGTGCAGCGACTCGATCCCGGTGACCTCTACTCCGATTTCCTTCAAGAACCACCTGATTCGTTCGATAAGCTTGGGGCCCATCAAATATTCGACCGCCATCTCGAACAAATGAAGTCGAACCGTGTCGTCGCGGTCCAAGATGCGATTTGGGGCCTCGCAGGGAGCGAACGGTGCTATTTAATGAGATGGCACATGTCAGATGCAGTTCTTTAGATGTGAGGGAACCCGCAGGAGATGACGGACCTCGTGGCATTCGAACAGCCTTCGGAGCTGTGAGCTGGTCAACTCCAGCGACGCCCGGCAATACAGCTGGAGCCTCCTCTAACTCTTCGTCCCTAGCGCCTCTCCCCGCACCACCTGCGTTTTCGTCGTCCATATCGGCCCCTGGCTCCTCTTGGCCTCCATCCCCTGCCGCCCCGTCTCCGGCTATATCTCCCTGATTCTGAGCTCCGCCGGCCTCCACTCCTGCTGGCTCCTGCCCGTCGCGACCAAGACCTGCTTCGTCTCCAGCCCCGTCCTCCTCATCTTCATCCTGACGCTCGAAATCGACTGCGCCACCACCGAAGTCGTTGTCCTCCCATTCGCCTCCCGGTGTGGGGTCGCGACCATCGGGAACCGCGAAGCCGAAGACGTCGGCATCTTGCATCAACTTCGCCAAATTTTCGTCGTCGTCTTCTTGCAGGTCGGGTATAATTGGCTCCTCGTCTTCCTCGCCCAACTGAGGTCGATGATGATTGAACTGTGCCTCCTCGTCGTCCGCTTCTCTCTCGCGATATTCGTCTTCGCCTTCCCGTCTGTACTCTGGCTCGTACCTCAAAGGACCTTCCTCCGCCTCGGGATATTGACCTTCCTCGTCTTCGCTCTCTTCCTCACTGTCGTATTCGCTATCCACATCCACCAGACCCGGAGGATGAGCCCACTCCTCGTCGTCGTCTTCTCTCCCGTCCTCATCCTCCCCCTCTTGGTCCGACGCGCCGCCGTCTGAGACAACCACGTCTGCATCTCCACTCTCCCCTACATCCGCTCCAGCGTCACCCGCATCTCCCTCGGACCCTGAACCGCCATGGTCGTACACGAACTCGTCGTGCCCGCCCTGGTGTTCTTCGCCACCATCCCATTCGCCATCCATCAGGACGTCGACCTCCTGACCCTGGTCTCCAAATTCCGCCCGATTTTCTCCACCTACGCCCTCCGCTTCAAGGTCCTCTTCCACTTTGTAAATATCCTGATCGAGAGCCCTCGCGACGTGACCGACGAGAGGATTCGCGGAGAAGCAGTCGGCGTCACGACCGTCACGTTGAGCGTTCCTGCGATGAGCTTCCCAAGTTCCTATTAACTGCCATCTCCCTCGCATGTTCATAATATTATCGGCGTAGCTGGTCGTACAGGGCGTGCAGATGCAGAAGAAGTAGCGAGGGTCCGAAGGATTGGCTGGTTCGCCGGGGAGGACAGGCGTCAGCGCCACTTTGTAGGCCGCCATTCGGTGGAATACTTGAAGAGGTAGACCAAGCTAATAAGAGAGATGACGAGCTAGGGCGCCGCCTATGTGAGCGCCTTAAAGTACAGAAGGAAACCCAAGTCAAGCCTCCTGGCTGAGGCTTTTGCGACGCGCTAATTGAACCCTTCCATCTTCTTTCCCTGTTGCAATGTCGCCCCAGTCCCATCGCCCGTCGTCCTCGCACCAGTCCAGTCTCCGTAGTTCTGTCGTGTACTCTGACGCGCCTATGTCGAGTTCACCCGTCTCCAGCCACTCTGGCAATGGCGAGCGAGGTCACGTCGAGTCGCCTTCGCCCAAACGTCGCCAAACCTCTTCGCGCAACCACCACCATCGTTCTCCTCGCAAAAGCCTGTCCCAGAGCTCGTCACATTATCGAAGTCGCTCACCAGGATCGTCCTCCGCGCCGCCGTCAGGGTGGCTCGACGAGCTGGTCAACCTCAAAGTCGAAAATCGCAGGCTCAAGGCCAAGATCGCTAAACTCAGTCGAAGGCACGACACATCCCCCAGTCAGTTCTAACAATTTCTGTTCCAAATACACAGACACAGAGTGACTGACGACCTCCTCGTTGACTCGACTTGACAGTGACGTCTCCTCGCCGCGGCGACGTCAAGCCCCACATAAGCAGCAAGCATCGACGCCATAAAGCCGCTCTCGCTCCCCACGTCCCGACTCAAGACGATCTAGATTACCTGCTGGGCATTGCGGAGCAAGACGCTGATGCGCAGGCGATCATATACTGGGACGTCCTACGCGAGCCTGTCGTCCGCGAGTCTGGATACTCTCCGGCACTCTGGAAGACTATGACAGAGCACGAGAACTACAACAACGTCAGCTTCCCCTTCTCGGACGTCCCGGCTCATTGTCTCAAACCGGACGGGACTTCCATGCGAGGAGGGAACAACATGTGCGCCGCTTATACGCGCGTCCACCACATCGCGGCCGGCGTCATGGACGTACTATACGTCAACGGTCCACTTCCTCAACAACAACCCCACCTCGACCTGATGGGTCTCATGTTCGAGCACCTCATTGACGCCTCCCGCAACTCCGCTCCCGGTCTTCGAAAAACGAAGGAAATTTCCAACAAGCACACCCCCCCCACTTATATCCTCCCGGGCCGCCTCGCCACCGCCATGGTTGTCCGCTATATGACCTACCACAAAGAAAAGCATCGCAAGGCCAGGATCAATCGGCTTGAGCTCGCTGAAGCGATGAGAGCAACTGGTCGACGCCCGCCTCGAAAGTCGGCTCCCAAGGTCGCGAAGCCCAACGCGGCGTACGACCGCTTGAGGGCAATTCAGACTAACGCATCCGGTGAGGCTCTTTCCTTCCTCGCCTCTCAGAGCGCTAAGCTCTGATCACATCTCGGTGGCCAGTACTGACGCGAGAATCCCCCCACTAGCGTCTCAATCGCCTCCCGTCATCGTCTGCTCTTCCGAAGGTCTTCCCGAACGAGTCAAAATGGGTCTGCCGCCCAGTCCAGTACCACACGGTCAGCCACCATACCACTCGAAGGCGACTGTGAGTCCACGCCCCTCCCACATGCCAAGCTCGCTCCGGTTTGACGTTCTGCGTTTCACAGACTAACGACCCCCCCGCGCCCAAGCTATTCATCGCTTCTCCCGCATCCGTTCCTGAGATCATTGCCAAGGATAAGGACTGTCCTAGCGGAGCATCATCGCGCCCACTGGATGCCCGCGAGCCCGTGCTCGACGCCACGGTCGACGTCGACGACTTCGACGAGGATGCTCAGGATTATTTCGAGGCTTCCAAGAGTGGAGGAGTCGCCATCCCCCGCTCTCCTCCGAAGCCCAAGAACAAAAAGGGCAAAAAAACCGCAGACACCTCAACCGGCGACGCCCCAGACAAAGTCGTAAGTTCGGAATTCCCGCCGGCCGTGGTCATTCTCCATCTCGTCACTGAAATTTTGTTGCCTCCAATTATATCTTAATCCGCATCCCAACTTCTCTTGCCTCTTGTCTTCATCTGCAAATAGGCCGTCCCGCGCCCGCCCAATTACTCTCCCTCCGACAAGCCCAAGGCGAAGCCCTTGTCAAAAGCCGAAAAAGCCAAGGCCACCGCTGCCAAGTCTCTCGCCACTCGCAAACTGAACGTTAGTCTCGCTGAGAAATCGGTCACGCAGATCATCGTGCGTCGGGAAACTGACACTATCTTCTATCCCCAGGCGGCGAAGTCCTTGAACTCGAAGTCGTCGGCGGCGCAAGAGGGTGAGTGTTCGACCGACGACGAAGGCTCGGACGCGTCTGCCCACCGCAAGCGCAAGAAAGGCTCGAAGGACCGCAAGCATCGGCAGGGTTCGGAAACCACGGTTGACGACGGCGACCTCACGGACGACGACCAATCATCCCGCAAGAAAGGCCGCACAGGACCCGGCGAATCGAAAGGCTCTCAGAGTCAAAGTCGTGCTCCTCGTGCGTCCAAGGGCGAGGCCTCCGCTACCTCGAAACGTCAGCGAGCTGCCCAAGTCCCCGCCAATTCTCCGACCGCCGCCGGGCGCAAGATGAAGAGGCAGAGGACGCACGAGGGTCTCAACGCCCCAGAGGGCGCCGAAGACGAAACCAGGAGGACGTCCAAGCGCAATCAAGGTGCTGTGGGAGAAGGTACCGGTGAATGTTAGTCCTGGTTTATAATGGCTCTGTTCGGACGAAAGGCCATCGCTCACGCTTTGCCCTTCGCAGTCGACGACGCCTACTGGGGCGGGGTCGAAAAAAGCCAGAAGAAGATTGACGCTTGGTGCGAGAGACTGGAGATTGATCAAGTATTTGAGCTTCACGGGCAACATGGCAGGGGCTTGATGCTCGCGCATCAACATCGCGAGTACATCACGGAGCTATGTAAGGCAGAGCAGTTCCGCCATCAGAAACAATTGGACGCCAGGTACGACGCGAAGGCGAAAGCGAAGGAGTAGAAAACAATTTTAGACCACTTGGAATATTTATCTCATCGTGCACTCACTCGCGGCTTGCGAGGTCTGCTCTCTGCTCTCGCGATCCCCCTTACGGAGCCCGCCTTGCCATTAGGTACGATACTTTACTTTCAAGGTAGCTACCCGTAGTTCATTCCTATTGCACGCCCGCATCAATCTTGTTCACATTCGTCTTCAGAATCCGGCACGACGACCTCCTCCGCTTCCTCTTCCAACGGACCCTTCCTCGCTCGCCGGATCTCTGACGCCTTCATACGCAACGCCACCGCATGGATGTCATAGTTCTCGGTCTCCTCTCCGCCTGTGTAGGGCTCCGTAGCTTCCCATTCGCCTCTCTCAAATCGCTCCGTAAATGTATCCCGCACAAGCTCCCACCTCTTCCGCGAAGCCTCGAGCCGTCGCGCAACATTGAGGTACTCTCGGTCTTCCATCCCGTTCATCATCCAGGTGTGAATCCAGTCCAAGTAATCGAACAGGTGCTTTCTTGTTGCTTCCTTCTGGAAGTTGTCGGAGTAGGCTGCGGCTGAACAAGCGAGTCCGAGTAAAGAGCGATATTGCATGATTTCGACGTCGATAAAGCACATCTTCTTTTGTGTGCTCGGGCCGAGGTCCTCTGTTTCGGAATACCCAAGCGAGGGTGCGGGATGGATTCCCTGTTCGGAGATGAGGTGTTCCGGCCGACTCCGACTGTAGTGAAGACTGGGTGGCGTTAAGTCGTCAGAAACCCGGTCCCATCGGCTTCGACGCGGAATACTGACTTTATTTTAGGGTCCCGGTGCCCTGTAGTTGACTTTGTGATCTTCATGGTGATCCTGAAGGAAAGAAAGGAGGGTGGGAAGTCGGTGTGTTGACAGCGATGAAGAGCGCGAAGGCTGGATGGCGTGTGGAGCAAAGGAAGGCAGCCTCCGGGAAAAGGTGTCAAGACAAATACCTCTCCGTCAGGGTATTTATGTGGTGGATCATGTGTGCGAAAAGGAAAATGACCATATCGAGTGCCGCACACCCGGTCAACTTTCAGGAGACGCTTCACGGCTCCGAGCGAGGCGACGTCGACGATGTTTCAACGACACCCAGTTCGATAAGCCGCCCTCATAGTGTCACGTACAGGGAAACCAGTCGAACTTACATAAGATAAAGTGTTGCCTGGGTATTCCGCAAAGTAAAGTGAAGAAGGGCACAGGTCCACTGACACTACTGACGAACCGAACGACGGCAGGTCCCACTCAATGTCCTGTTCGCACTCAACCCGAGTCCCGCACAGACATCCTCGAAAGATTCTCGGGCTGGCTTCCAAGAGACGTAGCGATATCCAGAGTTATCCTGCCAACGTCAACGAATCAATGTCAGCCATTGTCGCGCCGAGTCGCCACTTCGAGTAATACCTTGCAGTGGCTCCGGCGAACCTCGTGATGCCAGTGACGCCACTCCGCCGGCGAGATCCAACAATCCTCGAACATGATGTCGTAGCTCAGTCCAGAATGACGGAGCTACGCAGGATTTGAAATGAAGTGCATGTCAGCTAGCGGAGGAGACGTCAGCCAAACCGCTGCGAAGCTTCGAGCTCACGATAGCCCTCGCCGGCCAGGCGTAGTCCGCATCGAGACGGTGGGATGCTTGGCGGGGCGGCATCGCTACTGTTCGTTGGGCTTCAAGCCAGAGGTCGGTCAATGGTCGGTCGACCGCCTGGAGATGCGCATTGCTGGACTCACCCTGGCGACGGAGGCGAGCGGGTCCGCCAGTGGACATCCGAGCTACCGGCTCTGGGACGGCACAAGGTAAATAATCTCTGTGGCCGGAAGGAGTACGGTTGGGACTCACTGGGGCGTTGGCCTCCTGTAGACATGCGGCCGTTCTTTACACCTGGCTGAGGGACGATGTCGGGAAGGGGGGCCAGAGACGGCTTGACGTTTGCAAAAGAAAGAGATGGTTCCATTTTTTTGTATATCGTGTTGTATTATGATGGAAGCGGTGGGTGCTGAGGTTGCGGGATGAATCCGAGGTGGGAAGGTGGTGGTAGGAGAGAGAAAGGTGAAGGCGCCGGACCGCGCAACTATGTCCGGAAGATGCGCGGGTTGACCGGCTGGAACAGCGAACGGAGTGAAGCACGGATTTGATTCACCACAAGGAAAGTATTGACCTGCCTGACCGGCCGCAGGATGTGTTGTGCGAGGAATGAGAGGAAGGATAGTGGCGTCAGGGGCTGATCTGGCGTTGCGGCGAGGTCTGGCGACCGCCATGCAGAGACCACGGTCAACTGCGTTAGGAGACAGCCTACTTATATTTCAGGCTTTGTAAACAAATCCGTAGCGTCGCTTGGTTGGGATGAGGAGCGGCAGGCATGTCGGTCCATGAACGTCAAGACAAGTGAGTGTCAGTGACTATGGCCGTGGAGAAGATGTTTGCTAACTACACTTAAGCATTCGAATAGAATATTACGATCTGGTAATCTCACGGCCGCTCGGCATTTCGAGTGCCTGGGCGATCCGCGCCCAGAATAGGCGGTGGACTCTGAGGATCCACCGATTTCACACCGCGGTTATTCGTAGGGCACCCGGCCACCCACCTGATACTTAATTAAGCAGCGCGTATGCCACAGCAAAGTCTCTCGTGATATCAAATTCAATAGGGTCTATATAGTCGGGATAGGCGAAAGGCAGCAGTTTCACCAGCTCCAAGTAAAGCTGTACGGGTACGGTGGGTACGAATTTGTACCGTACCGTACCG
>JASZXU010000722.1:0-15280 GCA_035521515.1 Phenoliferia sp. Uapishka_3 | reverse complement strand
GGGAAGAGTAATGGGTGATGAAGGAGGGGAAGTTGCGAATGTTATTGCGTTGGCTGAACCGGGTGGAGAGAGTGAACCGAAAGAAGTGGAAGTAGGTAATCCAGAATTGGGTTGAGATTGTGATTGGGAAGGGAGAGTGGATCCGGTACCGGGTACGACGGCTATTCGGTTTGCGCCACCACCCGAGTCGATAGAAAGTAAAGTGGTAGGTTTTGTACTGGCGTATGATTTGAAAGTACGATGAGTTGGTGCGTAGGAAGCGTTTGAAGTAGAGTTTGTGTGAGAGTGGGAAGCGATAGAACTTGGCGCTAGGGAAGTAGGCGAGATTGGTCGAAGGGAAGCGTCTGTGTCTGCTCCGGAGTATCCAGATGCGCCGTCGTATCCACCTCCTCCTCCTTGTCCTCCATTACGTGCTACTCTTTCTGAATCATCATCGTCGTCGTCGTCAAGTCCTGAAGTAGAAGTACTAGCACTCTGCGCCCTCCCACTCCTCGTACTAGCGCTATTACTCCTCACATCCCTCAACGGTACCGCATTCTCACTATCATCCGTAGTATTCGACAAAGCCGGCGAACGACCGGACAAATCTGGAGAAGTTGGAGAAACTTGAGAGGGTCGTGCGTTGTTTCCGTTTATTGGTAGTTTTGGACGATTCTTACCCCCGGAGAGAAAGCGGGAGATGGAACGAAATAGACGACGTTGAGTTCCGTCTGGTCGTTTTGGAGATTGTTTTATATTTGAATGTGGAGCTGGGATGAGAGGAGGTGGAGAGGCGGTTGAAGTCATCGCTTGGGAGGGGAGAGGAGGGGGTCACAGGTCACGCCAAGTGCTGTTCTTTGAGACCGAGGGTGCGACTGTGAAAGGTGGGACGGCGGAGTGAAGATTCTGACTGGATGTGGATGTAAAGATTGGATGGCTGGTGTCTTCAGAGAGCGGTATTTGTGCGTCTGCGAAGAGGAGTGAAAGTCAGCTTTTGGGACAGCGGCGCAACAAGTTAGCCAGGCGCGTCCACAAAAAGCAGTGCCTTACCTGCGCAAAGTAGCCGCACTCGATGATCTCGCTGAGAACGGGTTACGAGGACGAAGACGAAGAGTAAAGTTGTTTAGAGTGCAGGAGGCGAGAAAGTAGGCAAGATGGCAAGAGATTAAATTCCGCAGCATTACTGTAAATTGTAACCCCTCTTTTTACTTCACTAACCCACCACTCCTTGTCGTTTCGCCGCGGACCTCGAATTTCACTCTCTTACTCCTCCTTCTCCAAGGCAAAGCTCACTACAGATTTAGTCTTGATCTAGACGGCTCGGTTCGATTGTTCGACAGGATACCGCCCGCTCAGTCATGCACGCCGCCTCGCTGAGCCTCCTCTCATCAATCTCAACTCTCCTCTTTTCACCTCAAGTCAATGCACAACAGCCCTTCATAAATCAGCTCGTATTTCCAGGCCACATTTCAGCACCTGCCACCGGACAAGTCGGGCAATCATCGCGTATCAAACTCATCCCGCCGCTAAACCCCACCTCGAAATCAATTACACCAAAGTCTATCAACTCCATATGGTCAAGAGGCCCAGCAAGATCCGGAGAGGATTGGTATTCATCAGGTTATCCAATCGGAAACGGTTTTCTAGGCGAAATGATTGGTGGAGCGCCGAGTGAGGACTTGCATTGGGTTCGTGTCCTTCCCTCCAACCATTTAGAAAAATTCTGGGACTTACAGCTCCTCCATCAGATTAATCTCGCATCACTCTGGACTGGTGGGTAAGTGTCCGCGCCTGTTCAGCGTAAGGGGGCATTCATGTAAATCGGCTTCCTTCGCAGGCCTTTCCGAAACGCGTCGTACTCAGGAGGGGTAAGTCCTAACTCCCTCGCTCCAAATTCAGAATAGCTTTGCCCACCTTCTTTGATTCAGAATCCTCCTCCCGAATCGGCATCAAGCTCGTCTCTTCCACTCTGCGACGTCCCTACAGGTTCGCTGACAATCCGGCGCCTTCGCAGAGTCTGCGAAAAATATTGCAGAAGTTCAACGCCAGATCGCTTCAACTGGCAGTGGAAGTAAGCCACTTTGTCTTTGTCTCAAACCTGCCTACTGATCAGGTATGAATCAAATTTCAGATATAAGTCGCCTACTCGGAAATTCTTCGGACGAGGATTACGGCACTTTCACCACCGCCGGTCGTCTCTCTATCGTTTCGCCATCCACTTTGGAGGCCGACATCACCGAATATACAAGATCGCTTGATCTTAATCTCGGATTAGTCAACATAAGCTGGGTCGAAGCGGACGGTGCACGAGTTCGCCGGTGCGTTCTTGCATTTCCTTTCCCGTTTTGACGCCACCACTGGCCTTCCAACTCACCGTCAACCTCAACCAGTACCTCCTTCTGTTCCTACCCCTCTCAAGCATGCATAACCCACACTACCTCCACAAAACCTCTTACCCTCTCTTTCCACCTCTCCAGTCCAAACCCTCACGTTCCCTCTGCGGTCTGCGCCAGTTCGAACTCGATCAAACAGCGAGGAAGAGTCTCGAATGATACGTATGGGACAGAGGCGATGCTTTATGAAGTTTTTGCCAAAGTTTGGTCGGGGAAAGAAGAGGGGGAGGTGGGCTGTCGGGATGGAGTCGTGGAAGTGAGCGGGGCGAGGGAGGTGACGGTCGCTTGGAGTGGAGTTACTGAGTGAGTACGGTCTTTGACGGAGACAAATTGGGGCAGGAGCATGACTGATGCTTGGTGGGCGAGGCAGGTTTTCGCTCGAGCACTGTAGACGCGCGCATGGATATTCTTGTCGAACGCCACACGACGTCGCAGTGGACCTGTCGCATCTCGACCACAAATCCTATTCCTCCCTACTCGGTTCGAGCCCGCTTCCTGCTCTCCATCAGTTCACTGATACAGATTTCTCCATAGAAGAGCACTTGCAAGACTACACTTCCTTCTCCCAGTCGTTCACTCTCGACATAGGCCAATCCCACAACGCCACCGCCCGCTCCCTCCCCACTGATGTCCTTGTTAGCGACTATACGATGGAAGAAGGATCACAGCTTCTCGAGCACAACTTCTTCAGCTACGGCCGTCATCTTCTGATATCTAGCTCAAGAGATCGGGAAGGGAATTTACCGCCGAATTTGCAGGGGTTATGGAGTGAGGGTTTGACGGCACCTTGGAATGGAGGTGAGTAGAGGGGAAGGGAAGAGTGGGAGAGAGGATGAGAGCTGATTTGGTGGGGAGAGATAGATTATCATATGGATGTGAATTTACAGATGATGCAGTGGGGTGCGGAGGGGACGGGAATTGCGCAGGGAGTTAGGAATACAGGGAGGTGGCTGCTGGTGAGTCCAATCTTTGACCGAACGAATCTAAGTGTTTCAGCTGATTATTATTCAAGTACGCTCTATTGGATCGAGGGACCGAAACAGCAAGCATCTTGTACAACTCGACTGGCTTCGTCGCGCACACTCAATCTAATCGTGCGTCTTTTCGAAAAGTTACACTAGGGATTCGTTCACTGATACTCCTCGAGTTCAGCATTCGGATATACCGGCATGCAAGGGAATGGGAACGGAATCTTTCACTCGGAATGGAGCGACCTTACGCAAGGCGTTGCTTGGACGTTGCAGCTACTTTACGACCACTTCATTTACTCGAGGGACGTTGCCTTCTTCCAAGGGGTGACTTGGGCACTCATGAAGGTTTTTCAAAGATTGTTTGCGGAGCTTGATTGTGTTTTCGCTAAGCAGATTTGTAAAAGAAACACGCCGAATTTCAGATGAACTTCCTCGTACTTGACGAGTATCACAACGACGGCACGCTCGTAATCTCGCCTTGTGACTCTCCTGAAAAAAGTACGTGCAGTTTCTCTGCTTCACCTTGAAAATACTACACACAACAGCCGGTCACCTTCCAGGATTTACGACGCTAGGATGTACAATGAATCAGCAACAAATCTTCGAGCTTCTTCATAACATCCTCAAAACACACGAGTACTCTGGCGCTCCTGATGAGGCGTTCTTGAACCGAGTTGAGTCGACATTGGACAAGCTTGATGATGGAATAAGAATTGGAAAGTGGGGTCAGCTACAAGGTGGACCTTCGTATGCATGCACCCTGCTGGCTGAAAACTGACTGACGATCCGGATTTGGTGCAGAATGGAAGGTCGACCGCGACGATAGCGAAGACCAACATCGTCATTTGAGTCATTTGATGGGTGTTTATCCTGGTGAGTGGCTCTTACAAAACTTGTGAGGAACATCCTAATCAAGAATAGTGAGCAGGGTGGCAAATCAGCGGCTACATGGGCGACAGTCTTCAGAATTCGAGCGTTCTTGATGCCGCTGCTGTTTCTCTGAAAGCTCGTGGAAATGGAACTGTAGATGATGACGCAGGTGAGCCTTTTCAGCTTGATTCAGTGAGTCTCAACTTAACGATTGACACAATTTGGTAGGCTGGTCGAAAATTATGCGAAGCTTGGTCGCGAGCTCTCTGAGAGATGCTAAACGAAGTCTCTTCGAGTATCGGTTCGTGATGACACTAGTTTCCACTTTCCTTGGTGTGCTTAGAAGCTTATATTGAATAGATTGACGATATTTAACAATTTGAACGGTACGAAGTTTTTAATCAAGAAGGGATGCTGCCGCTGACCATTCCCTGTGCGCCCTTAAGGTAATTTGCTCAGCATGTACAAAGGCCATGCCCCACTCTTTCAGGTAAGCGAAGTCATATCATCTCTCCTCATCTGCTGATTATATCTTTGCCAGATGGATGCAAACGGAGGTGCTGTCGCGGCAGTTACGAACATGCTGTTTCAAAGTCTAGACTCGACGAAAGAGTAAGATTCTACATAAACCCAAGGAACATGTGCTGACACGTTCATTAGATTCAGAAACATCACTCGAATCAATATCCTTCCGGCATTACCTTCTTCCTGGCCGTCTGGAAGCTTCAAAGGCGGAAGGATCCGCGACGGTCTTCGCCTCGATGTCACTTGGTCGAACTCCCGAGTGGACAAAATCACCCTTTCCTCGGATAAAGCGACAGAAAGTATATTGGCGGTCTTGAAGTGCTCCTCCTTTGTGGGAGCTCAGATTGAGACTACTTTGGAGGCTGCTTTGGAAGGGGACTTGGTGAAGTTGCGGTTGGCGGTGGGGGAGACGGCGGAGCTGGACTTTTACCGGTCGTGAAGTTTGGAATGGAAGAATAGAAAGTAGGTATGTTCTCTTTGCTTCTATTCCTCCTTCGTCTGGACTGGTGGGGACACCTGTGAAGAAGACTACGCCTATACCCAGCCTCATGGCTGGGGCTAGGATCCGAAGAGAATGTGCTTATTTCCCGATGCGACAGACCAAGCTATGATGTGCCGGGGGTGGAAGGAATAGAAGGCTACCATTTCTCTATCGATAAGTTCCAGTGCCGTTTGCTTCGGACACCATGCACCATAGGCCACAGAGGCGGGCGACGGGCGACTCCCGAAAGACAAGCAGCGCACACTTTGGTGATTCCGCTCGTGATGAATTATGCAGGTGACTGAGAAGGGATACTGGAGAAGACAATCGAGATCCTTGTGAAGTTGGAAAATTCTTGACTACGTAGAATGAACTTGAGGAAGACAGAGACCTGGGCGTGGCGTGCGATTCTGCCAACCTTGTCTCGCACGCGCGGGCGAACAACCTATAATTGTCACGCTCGACAGTGCACCGACGATAGGAAGGCAGGTCGGACAGAGGCCCGGATCAGGAGCAAAAACAACTCGAACCCCAAGGGCGCGTAGCAGAAGGTGGCGTCAACTGCAGGGTTCGAACCTACGCGGACAAAGTCCATTAGCTATCAATCAATTGATTCAAGGCTAACGCCGTAACCACTTGGCTAAGTTGACTTGTATTCTTGTGTTCCTGAACGGAGACACTTGCAAAAATCTAGAATGGGCGCTGTACGCGCGATGGAGAATTTTCTTCCTCGCGCGCGCGACGGCCGATTGCTGCTGGAGTATCTAGTACAGATCAAGTATTTCTGAGAGGATGAGAGCAAAAAGCTAGGCCAGCTTCCGCCTTTTATTCTCGGGATAGCGAAGCCCCAAGGCTCCGTAAGGAGGAGCCACTTCCTGCTCGATTGTGGCGCGGGCTAGCAACGACCGCAAGCGTATTTATACTGGAGTGCTCAACCTCCATGTTGCATTGGGCTCTTAGCGGCGCAACAATCACCGCTTGTGAACTTCTCATCTCCGAGCGTCACAGTGGGTTCTGATTTAATGAGATGCTTGCATCTGATGTCAAATAATCGGTTTCTTTGGAGCTACTGGCCTGATGAGAGGAAGATAAGCGTGACGGAGTTAATTCGCGGTTTTGTAACATTGTATCAGCATGTGGTTCAGCTTTCTGGGGCTTTTTTTGGCAGGAAGGCTTTCCGAAAAGGGCATACGCAAAGGCGGTGCACGCCCAAGGTCTTTCTCAGGTTAGCCATGCCTCTAAAGTACCTGAAGAAGCTCCACTACTCTTGCTCGCACTTTGTAGTGTAGCAAAAATGTGTTGTTTCCACCAGAACCACACGATCAGGTTCTGGCTCAGAAAGTTCGCGCTCAAGTTTATCACTGCTAACCACCAGGAAGAGAAGAACCGGTAGCGGATGCCCCCAGAAAGAAGGTGAGGAGTAGGTAGGGCTCGGCGGAGGGCGGGACTTGAACTTTTCGGTGAGAGTCGAGGGTGGCGTGCGAAGGAGAATTTTCTTCTTCAAACTTGGCGAGTGCGTCTCGCCGTCAAGTCGCTGTACCAAACCGAGCACGCCTGTTTGAATCAAGCAATCAAATCAATGGAATCTGCTGACCGTCCAGATGTCAGCAGACTCTGCCGCTCAAGGTGGTGTGGTAAGTGCGTGCAACTTCGACGTCAGCGCTCATCTGTTCGTGCGACATCAGACATCATCATAGGAAATTGAAGCTTATCGCGCAAGGTTCATCTTCCCGGTTCATAACAAGGCCATACCCTCGAAAGAAAGGCTGTACTGTAGATCTTACGCGGCAAGGAACCTGGAACGCTGAGCGGGATGTCGCTCCCTGCTCCTCCGACTTGAGATGTCTCGAGAGCTTCTCACAGCTTACCTTCGAGCTAGCTTTTCCGTATAGGAAAGAGGAGGAGTGTTCAGATTTTGGAAGAGGTGTTGGTGTCACAGATGACCGAGGACTTGCCCTCGCGACGTTCGGGGATGCCGTTGTCGGCGCCGAGCTGTACTGAGGCGTTCCGCAGTTGACAGCTGCGAGTGACGAAAGAACCGGCGTCTAACTTTCGTCCCTGCCTGTTGCTCTTCTTCTCTCCACAGCTCGTCCTTCATACTACTTACCTCCAGAAAGGCCTCCCGTATCCACCTTCAAAGCACCGCATCCATCCTCGGACCTGCCTTCCCCTCCAACCTCCCTGCCTACCTGTCAACCTCCTCTCCACCTCTCCGACAGCAAAATGTCTTCGTTCCCATCCATTCCACCAAAGTCTCACCTTCGCAACTCTCAGCCCGAACCAGTGCTTTCCATGGCCACCTACCCACCAACTCCGGCCGCCAAGAGCGACTCCGCCACTGCCGTCTCCCAGGAGGAACTATATGACGTCGAATCGGGAACAACACGGGACCTGCCTATGAGGTTGCGAGGAGGATGTGATTGTCTTTGTGAGGTGTTGAGGTGCTTGGTTTGTTGTTGGCTGTGGGAGGTGAGTTTTGCTTTTTTGCGGAAGCTTCGGCGTCCGCGTCGGAGTCCCTTTCAGGGATGGCGTACTGATGACTCCTACTGTTTCTGGTAGACGATCTGCTGCTGTATTTGTGGATAATTGAGACAAGATGGGATCTTCGGGAGCGGAGAGAGGAAAAGATTGGGAGCGAGGACGACACCCCCTATAACGATTAACGATTCATGTAGCATACTCTACTCTCGTACTGGAAAGGACAATGTGTTACTCTTTCAAGAAAGTCTTTGAATCACCAAGTTGCTCCAAAGTGGTGAACCAAAGAGGATGACCAATTGGTGTTGAATTGTGATTTGGGGCCATCTCCTGTGAGTTCTCTCGCCCATCCTCACCAGACGCTGCTCTACTATTTCCGAAGGTTGTGCCCTCTCCTGCTCTAGATCTCTCCCACAAGTAACAATGCACGCCAGGACAAACGGAGCAGCAACAAAAAGAATCGCGAAGAAACTACGCGGCGCCTCAGGCTGGCTCAGCCTGGCGTCGACGACCGCTTGCAGACTCAAAACGCACCGTCTCGCGGCAAGTGAAGAGACTTTGCGTCTTTTCCCAGTGGCGGGATCGAACCGCCGACATTGGACTTGATTATTGTATTAGGTCCACATCATAACCAACTAGATCAACCGGGAAGGTGGTAACGCTCGAAGACGCCAGAGACTGAAAGTCGCGAAGCCAAGCGACGTGTAAGCTTCGCGGAAAATTCTTCGCTAAGAATGAAGACGTGAACTAACTTGAACCGCCAGATGGAAAGCGAATCGCGAACATGATGGCGTCTACAAGTCAGCGCGAAGCGAAGGCGCGCGAAGCGTGCTGTCACTATAGCTCGACCTGTGGTGGCAGAAGTCAAACTGATCCCAGAGTAACAATCCGTCACCAATGCGGATAGATAAATACGAATGCTAAGGTAAATATTTCGGCGGCATAGCGCATGCAAAACAAAACAATTCCATCTCATGAGCCCCTTCTCCCAGGTAAAGATAAATGCTATCGAGCCCCACCACTGTCCAGAAAATCAAGTCTCCTCACTTGTATCGAATATGCGAGCCTCTTGGACGTCCCGGCAATTCTGTCAGATAGAAAGAAGGAGAGTTTCAGGGGCACGAGGACGTCGTGCTCGGGCCAACAACGTCCTCACGCGCCAACCTCTCAATTCAGCTTGTCCCACCACCCCGTCCGTCGCGACTTTTAGTATCTCGAGAGGAGCTGGCAGCTCTTCCGTGTTGGAGTCGAACTCTTCCCTCTCGCCTGCGCGCCTGCTCGTATTGCGCCACTCGTCGGCCTTTCCGCTCTCCCTTCACACCACTTGGCGGTCCTGCCGAAGTTGACGGCTCCCAGAGTACCACCTGATATCGTAGACGCCTCCACACCTGCGGCCAGCGTACACCTCAGCCTCCTAGACCTCGCGTCGACCTTCAATCAGCCGACAAAGTCAATCTCTCGTCGCGAGTACATTCGCCATGGTAAGCTCAAGTGTCCTTCCCAGTTGACCACAGCCTCACTAACCAGTGTCACATCCATCCAGGCGAGCAATAACATCAAAGTCGTCTGTCGGTGAGCACAATAAGCGACCTCCACGCCGCCCGGCGGAGCGTCTCCTATCCAAACCACGCTCTCACGACCCATTTCGCTGACTTCCAACCCATCTAATAGCTTCCGACCACCAAATGCGCTCGAGCTACGGGAGACGGGCGGAGAATCAATCGTTCACATTGACGAGGAGGGCACCACAGTCAAGATGAAGGGCCAGGAGGGGATGAAGGGGCCCGACGCCCAAGGATTCACTTTCGACCGCGCCTTTCAGATGAACACGAAGCAGGAGGAAGTCTATACGTATGGTATATCCAGTATCGTTGATGGTGAGTGGCGCCTTCACTTCGTTTGGGTTTGGGAGTGCTGGAGCCAGAGAATAGCGGCGCGCGATTAAGGATGTTGATTCTTGTATCACCAACCTCCGAGTGACTTGATTGTCGAGCGGAAAGTGTACACTATGTTGATCTGAGCTACCTGCGCGCCGAATCTCTGAGCTTTAGGTCTCGAAAGGGGACAACACGCGAGTCCGAGGACGCAGCTGACGCAACTTCTCCGGCCCGTCAGATGTCATGAATGGTTACAACGGAACGGTCTTCGCCTATGGACAGACAGGTTCAGGAAAGTCACATACGATGATGGTGAGCTCATTTTCTTCCCACGTTCGTCCGCTGGAGCTGACATTATTTTGCGTTGCCTATCAGGGTCCCAACATCGACGACTCGGAAATGAAAGGAATCATCCCCCGAATCACCGAGCAAATCTTTTCCAGCATCATGACGTCCCCAGCGAACCTCGAGTACCTTGTCAAAGTCTCGTATATGGAGATTTACATGGAACGGATTCGCGATCTTCTTGCACGTGAGTCTTGATCTTTTTTACCAATCATGCCGTCCGTAGGGATTCTGGCTCAATCAGGTCCCCAAATTTTTCGCAGCGGAAAATGACAACTTACCGATTCACGAGGACAAGGCCAAGGGTGTTTACGTTAAGAACTTGTCCGACTTCTACGTCGGTAATGCGCCAGAAGTCTTTGAGATCATGCGACAAGGAGGAAACTCGCGAGCAGTCTCCTCAACCCGTACGTTCAATCTCTACTTTTCCAGCCCGGAGCCTTTGCTCACGCACCTCACCTATCGCAGAAATGAACGCTGAATCGTCGCGTTCGCACTCCATTTTCGTCATTACCGTCCAGGCGCGCAATACCGACACGGGAACGCAAAAGACTGGATCACTCTTCCTTGTTGATCTCGCTGGAAGTGAAAAGATTGGAAAGACGGGAGCGACGGGACAGACTCTCGAGGAAGCGAAGAAGATCAACAAGAGTCTTAGTGCTTTGGGTATGGTCATCAACGCTCTCACCGACGGAAAAGTGCGTTACTATCAAGTTCAATTCTCCCACGCTTCAAGCTGATCGAATTACTACTTGTAGTCTTCCCACATCCCCTACCGCGACTCGAAACTCACCCGTATCCTGCAAGAATCCCTCGGTGGAAACTCTCGCACGACTCTCATCATCAACTGTTCCCCATCCTCCTACAACGAAGCTGAGACTCTTTCAACCCTTCGATTCGGTATGCGAGCAAAGTCGATCAAGAACAAAGCTCGCGTCAACGCCGAGCTTTCCCCCGCCGAACTCAAAGCACTTCTCAAGAAAGCTCAACGAGATCACGCCAACGCAGGAGCGTACATTGGTCTCCTGGAGCAGGAAGTAAACATCTGGCGCAGTGGAGGGAAAGTGGATGAAGCTCAATGGGCTTCGATGGAGAAAGCGCTTGGGTTGAAGCCAGGAGAGTTGGAGAAATTGGTGGGCCCGAAAGGCTCAGCGGCCACGCCTGGGACGGTGACACCGAGTACCCCGAGTAGAAGCTTTACTCCTGTCAACCCAGCTCTGGAAAGGATTGGGGAGGGAGAGATTAGTAGACCGTTTACCCCTGTTGTGGGTAATTTGGAGAGGGACGAGCGAGAGGATTTCTTGAGGAGGGAGAATGAGCTGGGAGATCAGCTTGCTAAGACAGTCAGTTTTCCTCTGAATTACTCCGTCTTCTTATTATACGACTGACGACCTGAATCAAAATTTGCAGGAAAGTCAACTGGAGTCCCAAGAGAAGATCATTCGCGAATTGAAGGAAGAACTGGGATCGCTCAAAGAGCAAGAGGCGACTTCATCTACAGAAAACAAGAATATGGGCGGAGAGCTCAGCGAACTAAAATTACAACTCGAACGACTGGTCTACGAAAGCAAGGAGGCGGCCATTACCACCGACGCCATGCGAGAACAGAATACGGACTTGTCGGCCGAGTTAGATGAGCTGAGAGTAAGTCAGACTCAGGAGAAGTTTCAATTTGAGAGCGTTCGCTGAGACTCTTTCTTCGCAGAAATCCATGAATGAGCTCAAGGTCACGCAGAAGAGCATCTCGCAGGAGGGTAAGGAGAAGAAGAAGGCGGAGAAGATGGCGGCGATGATGGCGGGGTTGGATACTGTGAGTCTCACAGAAGCTTCCTTGCGACTGTTCGAAAACACTCACACTCCTCGGGCTGCAGGGCGGCATGTCAGAGAAGGAGGCCGAGATTCGTGCATCACTAGCTCGCCTGGATGAAGCCGTTTCGTCAGATCGACCGCTCTCGCAGGACGACATTTCCATGCTTCGAAGACAACTCGAGGATAGTCATGTACTAGTGAGGGAGCAGACGGACCGCTCCAAGCAGGTGCAGGAAGAGAATGAAATTCTTGCGAGGAGGAAGGATGAGTTGGAGGGTCGACTTGCGACGCTCGAGTCGGAGTACGAGGAGTTGCTTGGTACGTTGCGTGAAGGCGCTGGACGTGAGAGGGCTTTGCTGATTCGTTTTTCGTTTCCGTTTCCAGACAAGACTATCCAGGAGGACGAGCGCGCCGATACCGACTTGTCATCCACTGTTCAGGACATAAAGGTACTTTTAGAATGCCATGCTGTCGTGAAGTATCCTTGGCTAACGCGATCCGATGGCAGAATAAGCTTGAGGCTCAGTACGCTATGAAGCTCGAGTCAGCTCTCAGCGACGCTGGAGATCTCAAGCAGCAACTCGAACTGAAGGCGCAGGAGAACAAGAGCATCACTGCCAATCTCGAGTCCCTTCGTGGCACTAATGCGGAGCTTGAGGTGACTTTTCGTGACATGGTCACCCTTTTTCAACATGACTGACCACCTGTGCGTCCTTCCAGCGCGCCTTCAAAATCACCGCCGACGGGATCGAGGGCGGCAAGAGTCTTGCAGAAAGCGCGAAAGATATGGAACGCGTGCGAAAGACGATGGCATCTCAGCTTTCTGAATTCGATACGATGAAGAAGAGCTTGATGCGGGATCTTCAAAACCGTTGCGAGAAGGTGAGGACTATTGACTCTCTCTTTCGGAGATCGCCACTCACGCGGGTTCGCAGGTCGTCGAGTTGGAGATTTCGCTAGACGAGACACAAGAACAGTACAAGAACGTGTTGAAGAACACCAACAACAAGGCGCAACAACGCAAGATGGACTTCTTGACAAGGAATCTCGACCAGTTGACTTTGGTTCAGAAGCAGGTACGTTTTATGGCGTCTACTGCACTGGCGTTGCGATTTCTGACGACGCTTCGTTTGCCTCCTCTCAGCTCGTGGAGCAAAACTCTTCTTTGAAGAAGGATGTCGCTATTGCCGAGCGAAAACTCATCGCGCGCAACGAACGCATCCAGAATCTCGAAGTCCTACTGCAGGACGCTCAAGAAAAGCTCAACGCTCAGAACGCCAAGTTTGAGGTCAAGATCCAGAATGTTCGGGACCGACTGGATCAGGCTCGAGGTGCGTCCTTTCCCAATCCCCAAAGGTTCGACTGCCCAGCTGACTCTTACTCCTCTTTACAGCCGAGTCCAACCGTACTAACTCGAATAGTCTCAACTTCGGTCGCATCGCTAGACCCATTCGTGGAGGAGCTCCCGAGCCCGAACAGAGGTAGTTTGTTTCATTTTCCGTGCTCTGAGCTTTCACAAGCTAACATGTTGCCCTCGTCCCCAGCGCTGACGCGAAGCGAACGTCAGGTTTCTTCCGAAGCCCAAGCTCCTTCTTTACCGTCCCAGCTCGATCCTAGATTCTTAACTACTCTTTACCTTCCTGCCATCGTTTATCTCTCCGACTCTCTCTGCCACATCCTTTTTTAGTTCCTCACCTTACAATCCGCAACGATACCCCCCACTTTCGCCTCTCATTACCCCACACATTCATCGGATCTGTGAATCAATCGAATTTCTTTGTCAACTCAAGCGACTCTTTTGGCTGCACGTTCAGAGTTTCGTAAAATGATTGTATCCGGCTAGCCTGCCTACCGGACCGAGCACCGAGTGCAGGCTCTCCTCTCGCCATGACGCCACGACGACAACCCTCAACAGCTCTCAGTGGTCTATATGATGGCACAGGATCCGATCTGAACGGAGAAGAAGAAGATGACGAGCCATCGGGGTACGAAATTGATCCCCTCTCGGACGAGTCCTTGGCTGCCCTCCGTCGTCTGGCTCGGTACAGACCTCCCCCAGACAATTGCAAGCTCGACTCAGTCTGTATTAATCCCTGGTATAAGCTGACAAACTGCTCTCCGACAGATCCCTTCCCAGCTGGTCGAGCAGCGGTACTGGTTGCATTGTTTGGCTCGAGAAGTGGGGAGAATTTAAATGTTTTGCTGTCCACGAGGAGCATGAATCTCAGGACTTTTGTGAGGAAGAGAAGTGATTTTGGGGGGACGGAGAGATGTGCTGATTGGGTTTGTTGTGGGGGTCAGCCGGGTCAGGTTGCGTTGCCGGGTGGGAAAGTGGATGAAGGAGGTGAGCATGAGAGTTTCTTCTTGTGTCTCTGGTAAGCTGATTGGTTTATGGGTGAACAGATATTAATTTGGAAGCAGCCGCGCGTCGTGAAGGTAGGTTTTCTACTCTATCGCGAAACCCCGCGACATCCTCCTCCTCCAACCCAAAACGCTACTCAAATTCCCATCCAACCCAACAGCATTCGAAGAAGTCGGACTACCACCCGACACCACCGCCGTTCGATACCTCACCTCTCTCCCCCCACTAATTTCCCGTTCCCTCCTCCTCGTAACTCCCATAGTAGTTTTCATCCTCGACTCATCTCTCACCGTCCGTCCGTCTCTTTCCTCCCCCCTCCCTCTCCCCACTAATCCTCTCTCCCATCTCCCATTCCACCAGCCCGAAATAAACCCTACAGAAGTCGACAAAGTATTTTCTTTTCCCCTCGCTGGGGTACTTCGCAATCACCTGCGAGATGAAGGCGACGAGTCGATTGCGAAGAGAGTTCCGCCGGAAGTGGCGGCTGGGGAAGTACCGTATCATACGCATTATGATCATACTTTCTTTGGGGGCAATAGTCATAGGTATCATGAATTTAAGACGAGCCCGGTACCGATTGCTGGGTTGACGGCGGAGATTTTGCTGACATGCGCTGAGATCGCTTAGTACGTTCTCCCTTTTGTTTACTTTAGGAGGGAGTGAGGCGAAGGCTGATTTGTTTACTTCAGCGGGAGAACACCGGATTTTGAAGTTCGTGCGAAGGGACAGTTGGATTCAGCCGAGTTGATAGAGAAGTTGTTGAAAGATCCGGAGAGCGCGAAGAGTGCGATGAAGGGATCGCCTGTGAAGGGGAAGTTGTGATATAGCGTCCATTGTTTAATATACCTTTGTAGGAATCGAGCTGTACATGTTTGTGGGCTTTACGCAATATGAAAGGCACTAGCAGATCTCGCAGAGGAAGTTGGAGGGAAGAGTATGAAGCCATTTTCTGCTCGTTTTCGCCAAGCAAGTGTAATCTGTGACCCGAAATTGCTACATTTGAGTGAAACACACAGCTACTAAAGTACTTCATCAAAAAAGCCGAGGGGGATACATGGTGGTTGGGGGTATACTAGCGTCCATTTTTCTTCCTTCCTTCCTTCGCTTCCCGCACCCGCACTTCAACAAACTCATTATCATCCTTCCCCCATCACGCCTAATCTCTCCGAGGCACATACTCAATCCCACCC
>JASZXU010000721.1:0-15290 GCA_035521515.1 Phenoliferia sp. Uapishka_3 | reverse complement strand
CCAATCCCGTTCGACTCTCTAGAATCCTTTCCGCAACGACGTCTCCAGTTCCATACCCTATTTCCTCTACTCCTCGCCTCATTATGTACCCCCAAGATGTCCAAACCCCGCCGGCGGATACCACCGCCAACGCCTCGCTCTCTGCTGAGCTCCCGTTCGGTCAGCCCACTGGCGCCGAAAGAACTCACCAGCCCTCGCATGTACCTAGTCCACCAGAAGGTACGTCCTCCACCCGGTCATTTGTCACGGGAAGCGGCGAAAGGGTCTATGTAGGTCAAACGTCAGTAAAAAGAGACGTGCCGAAAAACAAAATTCCAAAGTTTAGAGGAGCAAAAGTCTCACGTTTCCTTGAGAGGTATGAGATCGAGTTCCTTGCCCGAGGTTGTACCGAGCAAGACATGGCGTTTTACTTGCCCACAAGTGTGAAACTGGATTGGCTTCAGTTAGTACGAGGCCTTCCAGGGTACGCTTCGCGAGACTGGGGAGTACTCAAGAAATCCATGAAGGACACGTTTGGCGATGAAGAGAAATATAAGTATTCTCTAAACCACCTCCGGCGATTCGTCACGGCGCAGAAGCGAAAGGGCCGCCCTGACAAGCTGTCACGAGTAAACCGAGTGTACCTCAAGTTTGCGGAGATTTCGTCTTACCTCAAAGACAAGCACATCATCAGCGAGCAAGAAGAAAGCCGAAGCTTTCTTAGTATGCTCCCGGAGGACATCGTCGAAATGTTCTATTCGAGGCGGGACATGCGCCAGCTGGTCAGGAATGTGGAGGACGCTGACGAGGATGAAGAGGATGGTGCTTTACCTGAAATTCGAGAGATCCTGAAGGAATTACAGGCGATATTTGCTAGTTTCGCCAAACGAGGAAAGATCTCTAAAATCAGAGGAAAGCATCAGTGGGACTCATCCGACTCGGAGACGGACGAGGATGAGGAAAGTGAGGAATCTGACGTAGACGATTCCAGCGAAGAAAGTGACTCGGATGAGGAAAAGACTCACAGAAGTAGGAACTCTCGTTCCAAGCCCTCCCGTACCCGTTCCCGGTCACGATCAAATTCTCACTCCCAAAAAAGCTCGAAGGCCCATAGGTCGTCCAAAACGAGTGATTCTGATCACGGGATTGAACGAATGCGAATGCCAAAAATGAGAGATGAGGTCGTAAGCAGGCTGTTGAGCAAGTTTGATGAACTTCAAGTCACGGTCGCGCAAATGGCGGCGAGCCAAGCGCAGACGGCGACAGCTGCCGCCGCCGCCGTAGGACAGACTTACGCTCGACGATCCTCCTTTGGTGCTCCCAATACGGGAAGACCTCAATATCCTGCGCAGCAACAGAATCCGAATGTAAGCCGATGGAATGGACCACGACGTGAAGCCCCGCCTCATGAAGCAAATATGGCGACTTACGAGTCCAACTTTGTGGGATCAGGATCGAATGCGGTCCCTGTCGGTGGTGCACCTCTTAATCAGTGGGGAAATAGAGCACCAGTATCGAGCCCTAGCGCACCTTATGTTCCCCCACATCAGCGAGCACCCAACCCCCAGTACGCCCCGCCAAGCCCGAGCTGCTTATGGTGCGGAGGCGAGGACGGTCCTCCACATTGGATGTACAGCTGTAAGAGCCTAGATGACGCCATAAAAAATGGGTTAGTGCAACGTAACTCGTCTGGGAAACTCCAGTATGGTATGCGTTATATCCCAGGAAGAGCGCACCCTAGGGGAATGCGTGCCTGGGTAGGCGAGCAAGAAGAAATCGCGAAGGCGGCTGCACGGGAAAAGAACGTATCATTCGCAGAAGTAAGCACCAACTCCATCGAGTACGAGCCTCCCGAAATCTCGGAAGGACAGGGCGAGTATGAAGCGACACACGTTCAAGTAGACGAGTATGAAGTGAACGCTGGAAAACGCGCCAGGTCAGCGTCGGACGACAATACGATTCCCAGGAAGAATGTAAGGACTCACAAAGCTCGAGAAAGCCTTTTCGAAGATCTAGGAACACCTAGGCCAGGGAATAATATGTCAGATAAAGAAAATGATGTAGAAATGAAGGAACCCGCCAGGAGACGCCCGTCGACGAATCCCAAACCAAAGCTTGAGTCGGCTGTTGAATCCAAGGCAGACACGAGGACCATCTTGGAGAAGTTGCTTCAGCAAGAAATCACAATACCCATGAGCACCATGCTCGCGAGCTCACCTGAGCTAGCCAAAGCGATGGTAAACGAATGCCGTCGGAAGCGAATGCCGGCAGGCGACCAGGAGGTGAACCACGTAAGCTGGACAGGGGAAGAAGAAAGGAATGAGCCACAAGTCAATCTGAATTCCTATGAAGGGAGCAGGGGGGCTCACCGAACGAAATCCTACTACGCCGGTGTATTGGCATTCGCAAACGTGAACATTGAGGGTGAGACGCTCAAAGCACTGCTCGATAATGGGAGCATGATATGTATGATGCAAGATCGGGTTAGGAAACGCCTTGGGTTACCCATCAGGACGGACGGGACTCACAAAGTAAGGATGGCAGGAGGAAGCCTGGAGACAATGATGGGTATTAGTGAAGATGTGCCGGTGCGAATCGGTGGAGTAACTACGTACGTCCATTTCTTCATCTCGGAAGGGTCCTCAAATGGTGTCCTCCTAGGACAGAACTTCTTGAGGCAGGTCGAGGCCCGCTTTAGCTACCACGCGGATGGGTCGGTAATGATGGGGATGACTTACAAGGGAAGACGGATCACGGTCGAGGTAACCGGGAAGGATGAATCGAGATACCTTGCGAAGGTACCTGGTGAATCTGGAGAATATGATTCGTCAATGGTCGAATACGTCGGCGCCCGCGAAAGCCAGACTCGGACGACTCACCAAAAGGGCCGCGCGGCGAGGGCGCAGGAGGAAGACAATGCCACCGAAGGCAGTCTCAATCCACGGCCCAGCTGCAGCGTGTCTACGGGGTACGAGCAAGGACGATTTGTGGAATCAACGAGGGTAAGCTCGACAGGCTTCAAACTCCCCGTCTACGCCACTCGTTCTCGCTCGCCCAAGCCACCGGTCTTGACCCCAGCCCCAAGTCCGACTCCCAGGTATCGTGACGAGGACTCGATGGACGAAGAATATGTGGAAGAAGTGCCCAGGTGGAAAGGAAAGGGGAAAGAAGTGCTCCCTGAAGAGACAAAGAAAACGAGGTCAGCGACGCCGGAGCAGAAGCCGCGAAGGAAGTCTGGGCCTCGCAAAAACCGCCATTGGCGCGCAGGCAGGAAGGATCATCCACTCACTGATGAGGAAACCAGTGACAGCCCCGAGCCCACTTCCCAAAGGGAGGGAGCAGGCCCGGTAGCCAGCACGTCTGGGACTGCTGGGAACCAAGAATTGGACCAGTCGCCGCCAACGCCAGCAATTGATGCTCTTCTAGCGCACGCTCGAAACCTTCAGCAGGGTGAAAACAGTATTATGAGTGAGAATCATCGACAAGAAGCGCTCAGGGAATTGAGCGAGACACGTACGGGGCCGTGGATCACTACCTGCTCGCCGGAGGAAGCCGCCGAACGAGCCCAAGAAATGCGGGACGAGTATGACAGATTCTTGACGGTCCTATTTGGGAGGAAGATTCCCTTAATGCGAGATGACGCCAAGAAAAGGGTGTCAAAGGACTTGCAGCAAACTTTAGCCCCCGAGAGGGCGGGAACCTTCAGACCTCCTCGAACTCGGGAGTGCGGGTCAATGATGTTCACTGTGCATACCTCGCGACCTCTGAGTCCCTCGCTGACAAACATGAACGTATTCGATGACTCACCTGAGTCTGGAAGCCCGCAGGAATCAGAGGAGTTCTCAGTCGACACCGACATCGCGATCAAGCCAGCGGCGGCTTGCGATCTAGAATCAACCTACGAGGATTGGATTGACGGTCAGCACCGACAAATCTATGAGTCGGAAGAAGCAAGTGACCAGCAAAACCAAAACTGGCGCTCCTGTGCGCAGGAAGGTGACATTTTCGTTGAAGGTTCGGCGCTCGGCTCACCCACAACGGCCAAACAGTCCGAAGGCGAGCTGGTTCTTGAACTAGGACTACAAATGGGAAGTGCGGAACTCACCTCAAATTTCATCGACCTCATTGTCGAAGGATCCTCCGCGGGAGAAAGCGACCTGGAAGAAGACAATGAGTCGGTGAGTAACGAATTCGGGATAAGTGAGGACATCACTTTTGACATGTTATCACAAGCGGGTTGGCGCGATGACGACTCAGACGATGATATGGACCTAATGGATGAAATGAACTTGAGTTACGAATATACCGAAGAAGGAGAGGAAGGAACCCCGGAACTAACCACTGACCCGCTGTTCATCGGCGGCGCCTGGAGGACCTTTGAATTGGCCAGCACGGACGATGAAGGGGACGTCAAATGCGACAACAGGTTCCTGGACAATATATTGGGGAATTATGTTGATCAGCGAGTCTCTCAAGAACTTGAGCATGCCGCAAGGCAACGTCTGAATAAGGCGGCGGACTCACGCATTGTGAGGAAACCGGGAGAAGAAGACGCGCTCTTCACGGTAAACTCGGTGAACCTTCTTGAGACTGATGGGCGAGCAAAGATCCAGTTTAAAGGGGAAGAGGCCTCGTTAGCAATAGCCCGTGAAATCTGGCTTGCGGACACTGACCCTAATAGCCTCGAGCTTCTCGAAGGAAAAACCGATACCGAAAAGGATCAGTTCATACTTGCACAGCTGAGATCAGAATTGAAGCGGACCTTTCACGAAGTAAGTTCCGCCCGGCTGGACAAGGAGGTGGCAGAGATGAAGGCCCGAGCAAGGGAAGGCATGGAAACTGAAAGCGGTGTACGAGAAATGTCAGCCTCCCGACCTCTGACCCCCGAGTGTTCTCAGACTTCTCCTGAGAACTCTCCCAACGACTCACCACCGAAATCTGAAGCTCCAAAAAGGGAGCGACGAGGACGGACGCTGAAGAGGGAAGGCGCCCAAGTCTGGACGGAAGGCTTCGGTCACGCTGAAAGCGTGGCGAAGACTCCCGTACAAGGGGCTGCTCAGGAAGAAGACCTAAATGGGAAACAGGAAGGTCAGATAGAAACAGGGAAAGGCACGAATAGCGAAAAAAGTACTACACCTTTCTTGAAAGAGAGAAAGGGCGATGATCACAAGGCGACCCCTCGCATTTCCAGCACGCAGCAAGCCCTTGAAATCAACAATGGAATAAGATTTAGGATTGGGGGGGAAGAGTTGATGCCAACTGCGGAAGCATTGGAAGCGCGAGTGATCATTGCAGAGGAACGAGCGTCGATGAATACCTGGGATGGGAAATCGGTGAATGAAAAAACGGCCTATTTGGCGAAAAAAAGGTGTGAGCTCGCCAGCGAGGCCTTGCCAGCCAAACAAGAACACGAGGCCAACCTCTGCCGAATGCCGGACCTCGATGCTGCTCGAGCTCTTCTACCCGAAGAAGAGGACCCTTCAGCACACCCAATCGAAGGTGCCCGGCGGCCAGCGTTCGACAGTCAGGTTATGGAAGGAATCGCAGAGCTTGAGAGAAGTCGAGAGCTTCTTCGGGAAATTCGTGAGTACGTGGAACGAACCTGGCTTGATACGAATACGTTAAGCCTGGAAGGTATGAGGAGTCAAGAGACGGAAGAGTTCAAGGACGCACACGAATTGATGAACGTTCAAAAAACCTCACCAGGGCCTTCGAGGGAGGCTGAAGGAGCACCACGCATCGAAGCTAAAGACAGCAATGATATGTCAGATGATCCCTGGGACGACTGGGAGCTTGATGAAAGAATCGCACTTTTGGCCAAGAAACGGCGGGAGTTGAGCAAAGAACGACGAGAATTAACCCTGAAAACTACCGCAAGAGAGAAAAGGCGGGAGAACAGTCTCTTGGATTTCCACGAGCGTGCGCTAAAACTACAGGAGAGGGCCGAGGTCAGAGATCGAATGAAAGAACAGATGTTCGCCGCTGGATTCTCACCAGAATGCGACCACCGAACGTTTATGGGGATAGAAGGTTACAACGAGCCTACGGAGCTGCAGCACGATCAGCTTATGCTCCGTGAGCTCCGGGAATTCGTAGAAATGACCTGCCTAGGAATAAACTCGGTTCAGCTCGAGGTAACAGCTTATGACGGAGACGCAGGGCCCCGGAAGACTGTAAACACACCCGAAGGGACGTCTAGGAGCGTCGTTTCCGGGGGAGGGAACTCAGATGGGAACGACGAAGACTCGGCGCCGGAAGGGTCGCGAGCCCAAGGAGACCCTGCAGAAATAATAAAGGACAAACTGACGAGAATACAGAAAGGAGAAGCATCAGACGTATGCGGAACTCGACGGGGTGGAAATCGCACCATTCTGGACGCAGCAATAGATCCGAGTGATACTGGGTTCCTGGCGACAAACGGAGTGCTCGGGCGAGGATGGGAAACACGCCCGCCTCCACTGTTGACCCTGGCACGAGGTGGAGGGATAACTATAGATTCAACCGCAGAAAAAGGACATGCCAAAGATGATGAAGAAAATGAGGGGTCAGACACACCAACTGAAGGATCAACCACGAATGGGCGACGTACGCCACCAAATGAGCTAGTACAGCGATTAGAAAAGCGGAGGCAAGCCCTCAAGGAGAGCTTGCATCGGTCGAACAAGGAGCTGGTATTTAGGAAAGAAGCGGAGAAAGAGGAGTCAGCGTTTTTTAATGAAGACCTGAAGTGCCTTTGGTGTTCGCGGAACTCACATGGGACAAGTCAAAGGCGAAGGGTCGATACTCTACGTCATGAATCCTTTGAAAGAACGGCTCAGCTGGAAGATAGGGAGGAAGAAGAAGCACGAACGCGCGCTCACTTTCGTATCAACTCGGTTCAACTCGAATCACCCAGCAACTCGGGAAAAGCTCAGCCGCTCGCGAAAGCATAAGTTCGCGAGCGGCGGAACAATCGACTGATAGCATGAGTGATCCCCTGAGGAGCGAGGAAGGGAGCTTGTCAAACTTTAGTAATAACAGTCGGGGAGAATTGAGCACTTACAAGCGAGAAGGAGCGCCATCGCCTGAAGACAGGGTATCAGCGTGGTGGAAAGAAAAGTTCGGAAATAACGAAAAGGGAGAAGCAAGGGCTTTGCAGGATCCCTGGTACACGTACAACCTCTGGGACCGTCAAAGGAAGAGTTTGGACCTACAGCATGAAAGCGAATCAGCGGATGCGCGATCGGCGCTTGCAGAGGAAAATACCTGCCATAACTCGAAAGCGCAGATCCTTCTGAAAGGAATGAGCATCTTGAGAAAAGTCAAAGGAGCAAAAGAGGTCCCGAAGAATCAAACCAGCGACGAACCCTGTGGACAGGAGCCTAGCGACGAACCCTGCGAGGAACAAGGTAGCGACGAACCCTGCCGACTGCGGCAAGCCCGAAGCAAGGGTGAAAGACCAAAAGGGGATCTGGATGAGGTACTGGGAGTAAGTAGTCAAATGAAGGAAGTTATGCGGCGGATTATTGTGCCTAAAGGAACGTACACACCTGGGGAACGCCTCAGACTGAGGAAAAGTGGGGTCGAAGTAATTGAAGATGAGGACTGCGAAAGCGAGGACGAGGTAGCCAGTATACAAAAGCGAATTAAAATCTGGAGGAAAAATGTGTACCGAATTTGTGAGGAGGCAAAAACGAAAACCTGGCGGAGCGACTCAACAAGTGATCCGACGACTGAGGAAGAAAGCGATACCACGCGTATAAGTGACACGGATTCGGAGGAAAGACCTGAAGAAACACATTTGAAACATAAAGGGACATACCTGTACGTTGCGGGTACAGCTGAACTACTCCAGGGAGGGTACTCCCTTAGAAACCAGCAAGAGTTGGCGGAAGCTGTACTAACCTCGGATCGCAAGGCCTACGAGGACATCGTGCACGAAGTTAATACGAAATACAAACCGGTAGGGAAGAAGGTCTTACCGATTCCGATTGTTCTCCCCACGACTGATAACCCGCCGCTTCGCAGACCTCCGCTGTCGCGCGACCCATACCAAACACCGCTGACTCCAGACATGCCAAGATTCGAGCCCGGAGGCAAGTTAACAGAGGAGAGGTTGACTCTCATGGATTTCGGGCCGGAGGGATGGCTGAGTGACGACGAGAGAAATTTGATGTTGAACGTCTTGCGAATACGAGAAAAAGCGTTAGCATTTGACGGAGCCGAAAGGGGGGAGCTCAAGGAGACTTACGGAGATCCTTATAAAATACCAGTCATCCCACACACCCCTTGGCGGCAGTCGGCACTTCCCATACCTCTTGCGGCCCGAGAAAAGATTATCGAGACGTTTAAAGCCAGGATGGAGGAAGGGCTGTACGAAAGATCAACGTCAGCATACTCTGGGAGATGGTTTGTGGTAGCAAAAAAAGACGGGAAATACCGTATTGTCCATGATCTTCAGCCGCTTAATGCGGTAACTATCCGCGATGCCGGGTACCCGCCCGTCATCGAGGAGTTTATCGAGGACTTTACCGGAAGGGCGTGCTTGGGATTAGCGGATGTCTATGGTGGATTCGATCAAAGGGTGTTAGCAGAGGAATCCCGCGACCTCACCACCTTCCAAACGCCACTAGGGCCGGTGCGACTCACCAGGCTTCCCCAAGGGGCAACAAACTCGGTCGCCGAATACCAACGCGTAATGGTACACGTCCTAGCGGAGGAGATTCCTGAGTATGCGGGCGTCTTCGTGGATGATGTAGGCATAAAAGGACCTACGTCGATTTATGAAAACGCGTCGTTGAAGACGAATCCAAATATCAGGCGATTCATCTGGGAGTACGCCATCACTTTAGAAAGAGTTTTGTTTAGAATTGAGGAGGCAGGACTTACCATCTCGGGCCCGAAAGCAGCCGTGGTCGTCCCGGCACTCAATATTGTGGGCACGGTCTGCTCCTTGGAAGGACGAAGCATGTCAAAATCAAGCAAGAATAAGATCGCAGATTTCCCTGTTCCAAAAGATGTTACCGAAGTCCGAGGGTTTCTCGGCATATGTACGTACGTCAGAAACTGGATTGCGAAATTTGCGGACGTCGCCAGGCCAATAAGGGACCTTACGAGGAATGGGGCCGAGTTTCTGTGGACGGAAGAATGTCAGAAAAGCTTTGAGAAACTGAAAGAGATTGTCGGGAAAGACATACTCCTCGCGAAACTCAAATACGGGCAGGGAGCAGGAAAAATCATTCTCGCCGTTGACTCGAGTCAGACGGCAGCTGGAGGAGTAATCTTTCAAGAAGATGAGAATGGTAAAAGGAGACCAGCCAGGTATGAGAGTCTCACCTTTACCGACACGGAGTCGAGATATTCGCAGCCGAAGCTGGAGCTGGCGGGAGTAGCGAAAGTACTCAAGAAGCTACAAATGTACCTTTGGGGTCAGCACTTTACCCTCGAAATCGATGCTTCAGCTTTAGTCCAAATGTTAAACGCACCCGAGCTTCCCAACGCACCCATGAACCGATGGTTGCGGTTTATACAGCTTTTTGACTTCGATGTCGTCCATGTAGCTGGGAAGAAACATACCTTAGCAGACGGACTTTCGAGAGCTAGAAGAGACGAGAATGACGAACCAGCGAGAGACCTCGATTCTTTGATCTCGGCGCACATGGAACTAGTAATGGACGAGGAGATCCGTGAGTGGCAAATGGCGTTCGTTGAAAAAGACTATGCATCGGATAAGGGCATATTAGCCATAGGGAAATACTTGTCATCGTTAGAAAGGCCGAAAGGACTCACAAGAACTCAGTGGGTCAAATTTCAAAAACGAGCAGCCAATTTCGCGCTGGAGAAAGGGCGATTGTACCGACGACAAGGCGGCATGTTCAGAGAAGTCGTGCTGGACAAAGATCGGCAGAATAGGTTTCTGAAAGGGGTGCATGATATGACGGGACATCGGGGAAGGGAAGAAACGTCAAGGAGGATAAGTGAGCGCGTATGGTGGCCTGGGTGGAGTGAAACGGTGCGGGAATTCGTGCGTACCTGCGATGAGTGTCAGCGACGAAAACCTAGGCAAGAAAGGGAAGCACGTAACCCAACGATGTCAATGGGGTTCTTCAGGAAATTTAATATGGACGTCACTCACATAAAAGAAGGGACTAAACGCTACCTACTCACGGCAAGAGAAGACCTGACTGGGTGGGTAGAAGGAAAAGCGTTAGCCGACATTACCTCAAAAGAAGTTGAGAACTTCCTCAGCCGAACAATCATACCTCGCTTTGGCTGGTTCTACCAGGCAACAGTCGACGGGGGCTCCGAGTTTAAAGGCGAAATGATTAGAGCGTTAAAAGAATTTGGGATTCGCCGAATCGTGATTGCGCCCTATCACCCGGAGGCAAATGGAATGGAGGAGCGAGGCCATCAGCCTCTCGTGGATACTCTCGTCAAAATTAGTGACTCACCGAGAATGTGGGCAAAGCACCTTCCCATGGTCCTTTTCGCAGACCGCATCAGCATGCGACGGACAACTGGAATGACGCCATATGCGATGCTATACGGGGCTGAGGCGGTGCTTCCTGTGGACCAAAGCGAAGAGACGTGGGTAATAAGTGAATGGGAGGACCGAAGATATACGAGGGCAGACCTACTAAAGGCACGATTTGATCAGCTTGAACGAAAATCAGACCTGGTCGCGAAAGCGACCATAAAACTAAAAGCAGCAAGGTTAGCCTCAGTATTGTATCACGATCGAGTGAACTCTCACAGGCTTCGCCAACCTCTGCAGCCTGGTGCGTTGGTCCTGGTACACAACGCGAAGCTCGACAACCTAAAAGGGGAGAAGTTTCTACCTCGCTGGACGGGACCGTATCGAGTTAGGGAAAGACTCACCAAAGGATCATACTTGCTCGAGGAGCTCGATGAGACGCCACTAAAAAGGGTCTATGCCGCGCGCAGGATCAGACGCTACTTCCCTCGCGGTAAAAAAATAGAAGAAGTAGAAAAGGAGGAACTCACGGACGCGGAAAACATCCCTGAGGAGGCATGGGATGGGAGAGATGACGTGCCGGTTGAGGACTTGAAAGAAGGAGATGACATTAATAGGCATCAGCTGGCGTATGAAGATGAGGATGGAGCATACGTTGATTCTGAAAAGGAAGGGGAGGTAGTAGACGACCGGAAGCACTTGTTTGCGCTGCCATCGGAAGAGGACAAGTCAGAAAGAAGGCACTCGTCTACGGAAGGAGATGTACCCACGGAAACGGAAGAATCCAGTGACGAGGAGGACCCCAGCCGTCCAGTGCGCCAGAGTCGAGTACCTCAATATCTGATTGACGAGGGGTGGGAGCTAGGAAAGCGCAAACGGCAGAAAAACAAAACTACAAAGAATCAGACGAAAGAAGACGGTATGAGGCGTGGAAAGGAAACTCACGCACCAGCCGAAACTACGGACGGGAGGATGAAGCAAGGACCCGCGAGGCCGCAAAATATGGTCAGCCGACGTGAAACAGAGGAGGAAAGCGATACAGACCAGCAAAACTCAACCGAAGAAGAGCCGGTTGATTTGGGACGCCCTCAGCGCGTCCGCAGGAAACCACAAAAGCCGGCGGCGGAAGGTTACGAGGGAAACAGCTCAGAAGAGGAGCAAAGACCGAACAGAGCAGGAAAGAAAGGGAAGAAGGCTCGCCGCGTAGTTAGTTCGGAATCGGACATGCGGGAATCATACAGCGAAGGGGATACTCACCTGAAGCCCCGACTAGAGCAAAGAAAGCGCGGCCCGGGAAGGCCGAAGAATACTCCTGTTCGGGAAGGAGATAACGACGTGGATATGAGTGAGGCAGAGAGTATCGGCAGAGGAGAAGTGACTCACACGGCGCAAGGGACTGTGAAGCGACGAAGAGGGCGCCCCAGGAAGTCTGAGGGCTAGCGCTCTGGCCCAACCAAAAGTGTCTCAGCGGCTCGAGCGGTAAAAATAGGACTAAATAAAAGAAAACCAACAAGTCAGGAAACAATAGAACTGAAAATCATAAAAATAACCTGCAGACGAAAGGAAGAAATAACAATAAGGACCTCGACGAGAAACAACACCCAAAGTAAACCGAAGAGAATACAGCACGCTCACGGTCAAAAACCACGCACCGAGAGGTGACGAATTGTATATGTTAACAAGCTGGTTCCGAAGAAGGAACCGATGGGACCCAATAAACTACATATGAAACGCGAAGGAGCATACGTTAGCAAATTGAAACGCATCGACGAAAGGGCCAAGACGGACAGACCAAAAGACGAGCCAGCACGGACGAGCCAGCAGGCACTACTCCCCACAAAACACTGCGACCCAAACCACCGGCCCCGCATCAAAGAGAGGCGTGAGCGAGAGCAAAATGAAGCACGGATGACGAAGGTATCCGTGAAACGGACACGCACGCGCCTCCGGAAGCAGGCTGGAAGAAGAGATCCTAGAGAAGATACAGCCTCTCCCCTTCGAGGGAGGCTCGGTGTCAATACTAGCACGGATTCGAGATTAGAAAAGGCGCGTGCCCACCAAAAAGCGTTGGAGTACCGAGGACCTGGACCTCGTCGAGACGTCAGAGAGCCGCTAGACCGGGACATGAATAAGAGAAAAGTTTACGAAAAGAAAAGGGATCTAGGTGGAAAAGAGCGAGACAACGGCGGGAAAAGCGGGAAAAGCGAGAGGGATCAAGCAAGAACTGACTGCAAGTTGAGTAAGACGCGACGAGCTTTGGCCACTGACAGGCTCGCGTCAGGCGTGTTGGGCGAAAAAGCCTTGAAAATCCAAAATCGCGCGCAGCGCCTTGCACGGTTGCTCTCAACCACAATATTCCCCTTTTCTTCACCTCGGAATGAGTCGGTCCACAAGGAGCCAGAAGCCTGAGCGGTGCGGGGACAAGTCAGTGGCGAATCTGGCAATACATAGGCAACAACTGTACGCCTTTCCCTCTCCCTCTCCTCACCAAAATCTTCAAAATCATCCCCAAAAATCACAGAAATCTCAACCACTAGTCTCCAATCCACCCCATCTCATCCAATCGACATGATTACCCCCACTCCCACTCCCTTCTCCGTCGACGGCGGCGTTGAACAGCTCCGCCATGCTCTCAGCGAAACCGCTCTCATCCAGCACCCTCCCTCGCCTGGAAGGCTCAGCCTTTCGGGAAGTACTCGCATCGACATGATAATTGAGACGCTATACCGCTACTTCCCGGTTCTCTTTATGCCGGAGACGGCGATGTCGGCGGTCGACGACCATCCTGCTATCATCACTCCCTACGCCTTAGCACTCAGCCTAAGCCAACCTGGCTCGGAGGCGGTGGCCCTAGACGACAGGGACAGAGCAATCAACAAATACCTTCCCGGGTTCATCTACAAGAAGATCAAGTATGGATCGGACGTCGAGGTCATCGGCGTCGGGATTGTTCACTGCAACGTCTACTGCATCGACCCCGAGTACGCAACCTGCCCCTGGCTCCTCGACATCTTCCGAAGGCTAGACTGCCTTACATTTGCCAACGTTCCCCTGGCTGTCAGAGCCATCAACTCGCAAGTTAAGACCTTCGCGCAAGGAGTCGTTCGACTTCGCCAAGTCGCGTACAAGACGCAAGCGGAAGACGGAACATGGATAATCCAAAGTTCGTACAAACTTCTTTAAATTCCTTCCACAAGACAAGAGACGTAGACGTTAATAAGACTTGCCACCCCCAGCCTCGACCGATCCCTTCAGGAAACTAATAAGGGCGCCTCAAGTTGGAGTTGCGAAGGACGCTCACGTGCAAGCCAAGAAAGACACTGGTGAGTAGAAGAGTTTTTTTTGGATTCGAGATTCGAAGGAAAATGCAGGGGAGGGGAATCAAAAAAGCTAAGAAGTTTGCTCTCTCCACCTTCCAGCGACAACCGACCCTCGCCTGAGGTGGACGGCTACGCCGGCAACGAGCGACCCTGTACTAGGAAAGTCGGACCCGTCGGCAGTCCTCCTTAATCCAACGGAGCCTATTGGTGCGGAGAAGCCTGGTGAGCGAATTCTCGTGCGAGCATTTCTTTCTCAAAAACACTAATCACGACCACTCACACGTATCAGTCGCCGAACCTGCCCGCAAACGCAATGCGTCTCCGCCGAAGACTGCTACCCACGGCCATGCACCCACGACGAAGCGACTGTTTGGTCAGTGCCTCAAGCTTCGCCAGGAGGGAGATTGGAGAGCTGAAGCCAAACCCGATACAGCCGCGAGTGGCAAGTACCCCGGCTCGCGTCTCCCTTCGCGTCTCCCCCCCCGCAAGCTTCCAAACACGGCTGAAGTCGAGCGAAGGCTGGCCGAGGCGAAAGCACTTCCTTCCCTCCCTACCACATCCACTACCGACATTTATTTTGGAGCGGCACGCGAGGCGGACAATGACTCCAGGCGCCACATCGCAATACCTCAGGTCCCTCTCGCAGGACCGTCGTCGGCTGCAGGCATCAAAGCTTACAAAGGTACGTTAAGCATCTTCACTTAACCTCGTCACTCTTCTCCCTCTTTTATGTTCTCTTCCTAATCATCTTCGATCGGTCGACAGATTGCGCGGAAGCACTTGAAGGGTTCGTTACGGGACCGAACGCGAAACATGAGGTCCTTCACCCTGCCGCGAAGCCAGCTGAGCAGAACGAGCAGGACTCGTACGTCGACCTTCCGCTCACCCCGTGCAACTCTCCTGTTAACATCCCCTACGGTAGCATCGACGCACGACTTGGTCGAATTGGTGCGGGTGACTTCGAGCATCATGAAGACCACGAAAAGCGACGCCAGAATGAGCTTGCGGAGGCACTAGAGGCCAATGCTTTTGCCGAATCCATCAGAGCTGCCAAAGAAATAGCCAAGATTGGTCGTCAGAACTTGGTGAGCTCGCTTACGGACGTGCTTGATGAGCGCCGTGCTTACTGGGCCCGCCTCCAGCCTCGCGTCGAGAACCCCGCGACGTCCATTACCCGTCCCGAAACGCCGTTCAACCGATGCATCTCTCCACCTGCCTTCTCCCCATATTCGAGGCTTTCCCGTTCCACACGAATTAAAGCCGTCGATCTCATGGGCGACGCGAACGCTGGATTCCATTATGAAACGTCGAGCGTTGCTCGCCCCGCTACCTACGCCGGTGTCGCAAACCTTCCCCCTCCAATCTACAGCATGGGCGCAGTGGAACTCCTTACCCCCATTCCTGAAGAGCCGCTCGACGAAGGCCAAGGAAGCGATTCAACAGTCATCGAGTCGCCCAGGGACGGGCTCACTGCAACGAACCCTATTGTGGTGGGGCGGGAGATTGGAACTAGTCGCACCGAGGTTAGTGATATTCCC
>JASZXU010000720.1:0-15292 GCA_035521515.1 Phenoliferia sp. Uapishka_3 | reverse complement strand
GGGGAGGGGAGGAGAGAGGGACGGACTGGCGAGAAGAGCTTGACGACGTTGGATTAGTTTATCTGTCTTCTTTTGTTTTGTAGGTGGTCGGATTGATTCTTGTTCGACTTCTTCTTCGACTTGTTGTTGTGCCTAGGGAGAGAAGGGGTGAGGGATGAAGTGGGAGATGGGAAGGGGAGGATGTACTTGGTGTGATGGACCTGCTTCTGGAGTATCGTCCATCAAGTCATCGTCTCGAACTAGGTCTCGCTTGACTGCAGATTGGTGACCTGGGAGTGAAGTTCGTGATTTGGTAGGTCGGGGCTGGATCGCAGTAAGATTAGCTGGGTGGATACTCTCGCAGGTGAAGAGTGACTTGCCATGTTGATGAATTGAGTGCGTGGGGAGAGTGATGAAGAAGAGCTGCGGTCAAGTTGAACGCACTTCTTGTATTCGGACCACAACATCGCCAATACCCTACTTTCAGCTCACAAAAGTGGAGATTGGGAATGTTAGCAGCTGGTATTGAGAGTGAATCTGGATTGGAGCTTCTCAACTCTGTTCGTTACTCAACTTGTCCACCTGGAGACACTCTCTTCAGAGGTCTAGATGCTCTCTTTCAAGTAAGCTCTCTCCTCTCTTTTCTCTTCCAATCCTCATACTCCAACTAATAAATCGAAAAGACACCACTAAACCGCGGCGACCTAATCGAAATCCAAGGTCTCCCCTCAACCGGCAAGACTCAATTCCTCCTCTTCATCACCATGACTTCCCTCCTGCCCACTCTTTGGAAACCAGTCATCTCCTCCGTCCCAATCCTGCACCCCATCGAAATAGGCGGAAAAGAAAAAACAGTCGTTTGGTTCGATTGTACTCAACGTTTCGACATCGAGAGACTTGCCCATCTTATTCGGAGCGTCTTGAGTTCTCGATTGGGAAATTCATTGGCGGGGAGAGGAGCGGGGGAGAAAGTTGAGGAAGTGGAGAGAGAGGTAGTGAGGTGTTTGGGGAGGCTGGTTGTTTATAAACCTGGTTCGACGACAGAACTCGCCGCCACTATTCTTTCACGACTTTCTCTCGGCCTCCCAAACGGCGGTCTAAACCTCTCCTACCTAATCATCGACGGTCTCTCCGAATTCTACCACGCCGATCAATTCCAAAAAGAGCAAGCCTCAAAATCAAAAACAACCTCAACACCGCCAACTCCTCCAATTCGACATCTCATCACTTCCCTAACGCACCTTCGTCGAACTCTCTCCCCAGTTGTGCTAGTCTCAACCTGGGTACTCAACTCCTCCAAAAACTCCTCAAAAAACGGAATCACACACCGTTCTACAGAATTTTACCCGTTTTTTTCTCCTGCCCTTCCAAGTCCTTGGCCTTCCATCACGTCGCCGGCACAAAATCTCGACCCTTCTGATCCAATTGATAATTCCATTGGATTGAGATATCATATTACGACTTATGCGCCTGAGATGAGGAAAGGGAAGGAAGGGGAGAGCTTTGAAGAAGCGTTTAGGAAGAGGAAAGTGGGGAGGGGGAAGGGGATGGAAGAGTTCAAAGCGATCTTGAGAGAGAGAGGAGGTGGGGAAGTGGGACATTGGGAATTTGATGTGTTGGAGGATAGGATTGATAGTTGACCGAAGTGCGCTTTTTGGGTTGACTGGGAAGGGTGCGAGGCAACGAATGGCTTTTTGACCTTTGAGCAGGAGAAGAAAAAGGAGCAGAGGATCTATGCCGTCATTATCGAATCCGGGGAGTAAGCTTCTTCGTGGCACCTTTCTCTATGTGATTTCTACAGCTGACTGTGAACTTCACGCCTCAGCTGAAGACGGTCTGCTACGGTGGCACAAGCGTTACGACGGGCGGGACTTCCGATGGCTCGATCCATCACATCCACCTCCCAGTATGTATAGACACGAAAGAAGGAATCCCACTATGAAAAGCTCAGACGCGGTCTCTTTCCGCTGGCGCCCTCAGTCCCTGATTGTAAGCGCCTCCTCAAATATCGCTGAAGAAGAAAAGGCTGACAGCACACTTGAATGCGCCGCAGACCGGATTCTTCTTTCTCGATTTCGGCTGGTGAAGACGCTGGTTGGGATCTCACTAGGTCAGGCGGTGGTTCTGTACATTGGGTCGTGGTGTCTTAGGGGTATGTACCGGTGGGGCGATACAGAAAATTCTGACACTCGCAGATTTGGTCTCGAATAAAAACTTTACCTGAATTAAGCTTTGTGGCTGCTATGTACAGAACCTTTCTTTTCTCGAAGGTACAGTACCTACCGCTGCAAATTGCTGCAACGCCCCTTGCAGAAGGCTCTCCATTTTACAACCTCTTCCCCACTGTGCGCCTTTTACAAAAGCGGAACCGAGACACTCCGACTATTCGTGTAAGTATGCAAGCGGGGATATTGTATTTGTTTCCTGACCTGCTCAAATTTGGTAAAGTCGCAAAAGAGCCAAATCACGTCGCCAGAGGCGTCCGCACGGGGCTCATGGTGTAACTCGAGCTTTATCCTGAATTGATCACCCTGTCTAGACAGAGACAGCGAGACTGGTACGACGTCACTTGAGATGCACAAAGTTTTGTTTCTTGACTCTGCCACTTCCCCGGGTTCTCTATAGGAAGCCCCGCATCGCTTTAGCGACCGGTAGGCGCGTCGTCCCTCCTCCCATTCCAATCTGCCAAGCTGAGTCGCCTTCAGACGCAGATTTAGTCGAATGAGAACTTTATCTGAGATAAGCTTTGTGGCTGCTACAGAACCTTTCTTTTCTCAAAGATACCTACCGCCGCAAAATGGTGCAACGCCCCAGAAGGCTCACCATTCTGCAACGTCTTTCCCCACTGTGCGCCATTTCAAAAACGAACCCGAGACACTCCGATCATTCTCGTAAGCAAGCAGGGATATTGTGTTTGTTTCCTGACCTGTCAGATTTGGTAAAGTCGCAAAAGAGCCAATCACGTCACAACCTTACTACGTCGCAGAGGCGCCCGCACGGGCTCATGGTTTAACTCGAGCTCTATCTTGCTGCCTAGACAAAGACAGCGAAACTGATAAGACGTCACCCTGGACGCACGAAAGTTTCGTTTCTTGACTCTGCCACTTTCCCGAGTATAGGAAGCCCCGCATCGCTTTAGCGACCGGTAGGCGCGTCGTCCTCCTCCCATTCCAATCTGCCAAGCTGAGTCGCCTTCAGAAGTCAGTTTGTTTGTTCCAAAATGCTGTAAGCTGCTTGTGGATCCGATTGAAAGTGACTCAATGCCCGGGGTGTGCCTGTGTATCTCAAGTTTCCGACGTTCGCAGGTCAGCGATCGACGGACCTTCCCACCTTCATTATTTATGGCACCCTCTTCTCGCCCACTCAACTTTCAGCGACATCAACTTTCACAACTTGGAGAAGGGTTGCTCTCCTGCCGACCCTTCATTCGAGATCATAGTTACGCAGTCCTACTCGTCGGCCGAGTTTCGGAATCCGCGAAAAAAAAGCCGTGCAATCATTTTCTGGACCACTCGGACGCATTCTAAAACTCTCTTCCTCGTACAACAGAAACTTCAACACTTCTTCCGCCAACGTTCATCCTCTGCCGGCCGCCCAACCCCATCCATCGGGACGCCACTCACGAATCCAGACGATCGTGAGGATGATCAACCCTCCTGATTCGACGAAGCTTTCGAAAGACACTACACTCGATGGGCTGAAAGATCCGGGAGAATGTGAGGCCCAAAGTGTTTGTCGCTCAGGTTCATTCTCTGTCGACGTGGAGAAGGGAGGAGAGACAAGAGCGGAGGCGGCGACGGCGACGGCGGACGGAGAGACGGGGAAAGTCAAGGTGGTGGAAACTCAGGTCATTCCGAAGAACAACCTTGTGATGGTCTTCAGTGGGTACGTTCAAACGATCAATAATGGCTGGAGTCTGCAACGAATTTGAAGGACTGATACACGTCACTTCGCAGCCTCATGCTTACGACATTCTTAGCTGCCCTCGTTAGTCAACGCATACTCATCATCGCGCTTGTACCTACTTTAACTTCCATCTTCCAGGACGAAACTATCGTCTCAACCGCTCTACCAACAATCACTCGACATCTAGGCGGGTCTCAAAGGCAATACGGCTGGGTTGGAGTAGCGTACATGCTCGCCGCTGCATCCACTGCTCCGATTTACGGCAAATTTGCTCAGGTGAGTCATTGAAATTTTTCACCTTGGTAATGATTGACTCTGGAATGTCCAAGGTGGGTTTACGCCTGTGTAGATTTTTGGCAGGAAACCAGTGCTGTATTTTGCTGTTGTTATGTTCTTGTTTGGAAGTGCGATGTGTGGTGCCGCGAAGGACATGACTTGGCTTTGTGTTTGTAGAGGTATTCAAGGGATCGGGGGAGGTAAGATTTTTTTTCCGGTTTGATGAGTTCATGATGTGACTTTGAGCTCAAAGACTTTTGGTAATCTAGGTGGAATACTACAACTCACCAACATCGTCATTTCCGACATCGTCCCGTTGGCGAAGCGCGGGAAGTATGGAGGTGGAATCGGTGCGACTTGGGGAGGTACGTAGCTTATTGAAGCCTCGAAATGAATTCGGCTGACACTGTATTTAGTCGCCGCCGTATTGGGCCCGCTCATAGGGGGCCTCCTCACTGATCACGCCAGCTGGAGATGGATATTCTTCATCAACCTTCCCACTGGTAGGTTCAATCTCGCCTCCCCACCCTTTGTAATTCGTCGATTCAACTTTGATCACAAAGGCGGCTTCGCCCTCGCCCTCCTCGTCTGGTCCCTCAATCTAAACCCACACCAAAACATGACTTTCACCGACTTTCACCGCACTTTTGATTTCTTCGGATTGTTCCTCATCGTCGGTGGAACTGTGTGTGTCCTCCTCGGATTCAGTTTTGGCGAGACGGAATGGAAGACGGCGGAAACGATTTCTTTGCTCATGGTTGGAGGGCTTCTACTCGTTTTCGCGGCTTGCTGGGAGATGTATACTACTCGAAGCCCGATCATGCCTCCACGGCTATTCAAGGTAGACGAAATGACAATCTGGCCTTTTTGAGGTTCAGGACTGACTTTTCTGGCGCCACAGACGAGGACTACAGTGTTCCTCATGGTGGGCGTCTTTTTTCATTCGTTCGCACAAGTCACCTCTTCCTGTGAGCTGATTCATTTCTGTGGTGACCGAAGTTTTGAAGATATTATCGAAATACTGATGGTAATACTCCAGACTACATGCCGCTGTACTTTCAAATTCGAGGCGCCTCCGCGACGATGTCGGGAGTCGCCCTCATGCCTCTTTCTGTCGGTTCAGCAATCATCTCCGTCAGTTCTGGCTTTGTCCTATCTAAGGTCAGTACCCTGTACATCTTTTTTTCCTGGCGGTATTCTGACCATGCTTCCCACTCACAGACTCAAAGATACCGCGGGATCATTATTTGGTCGTTCTTTTTCTGCGTTTTAGGATTTTCTCTCTTGGCTACTTTGGACGAGACATCAAATCGGTTCGAGCCTTTCCACTGTCTCTTTAGTATCAAAAGCCACTTTGACTGACTTGTAGGAACCCACCCAGCGCAAAGGAAGAACTTTACCTGCTCGTCACAGCCATTGGAATTGGCAGCCTGTTCACAACCCCGATCGTCGCCATACAAGCTTCTGGTCCGTCTCGATCATCATTCGGCTCTTTAGCAAGCTTTAATCACTCACACATTTGCGACTCAAAGTTCCGGGATCCGAAATGACCACTGCCACCGCCGCGCTGGGCCTGATACGCCAACTAGGTGGAACATGCGGAATCTCAATCGGTGGAGCTATTTACGCCTCAGAATTGAAGAGGAAGATTGTTAGAATCACGGGTTATTCTTTGGCGTCCGCTACTTCAGCTATCGCAGGAAATGTCGCAGGGCTGAACAAGCTCGAGGTACGTTAATTTCTTTCCTTTGGCCGCTAGGACTGAGAGAAAAGCTAAACGAAACGTACCTTTAGCCCATTGAGGTAAGAAATCAAGTCCTACACGCTTTCACGCGCTCAATTTCGACAATCTGGATCGTGAGTCGTGTTTCTGCATCCTCTGCGAAGTGTGGCTAAGTGTCTTTTTCACTATAGGTAACCGCGCCTCTAGTTGCCGTAGGATTTGTCTCGAGCTTATTTCTCAAGCATTATTCGCTTCAGAGGAACATTGTCAAGGCAGAGGTCGGGGGAAATGAGCCGTCCGCGACGCCTGCGTCGAACCCAGCGTCGACTCAGACGTCGCGGACTGCTGAAGCCACGCGACTGGATTCAGTGGGAGGAGAAGAGGTGGGAGCTACCAAGGCGGCATGATAGGAGAAGTACGAAAAGGGATTCAGAGAAAGTGAGGGAATGATAAGGATAACAGTACACGGGTTCACGGTAAATAGCTTCAAGACTTTTTCTTACCCCCGCAGAACTATGCTGCTGCTAGTCAAGGTGTCGCTTCAGCCTAGGAATGCCGCCGTAAAAGCGACAGATCCGATACCGTAGTAGGCAATTCTCAAAGTCGGTGTCTCCAGAGGATACGGCGTCTACTACTCGATCGACCTGAAGCGCAAGTCTGTCGGGGCCCGGACGACCCCTTTACTTTTCTCAAGTATGTATACCGAATCCTAAGCGACCCTTCTACTCACTCTAGAACCAGCTCTTTCCCGTCGAATAGCGCTCGCCGTTCTGCGCAAGAGCTCGGTGTGAATTGCGACGATGTGATTATTGACAGTGGGGTGTGGTTCCGATTACGAAAGAGGTAGCCAGCTAGCCCCGTTTATTGCCAGAAGGACTTGACAAAGTCAATGGCGAAGGGCACTGTAGATGGGATGGATGATGGGTAGGATTGACGAGAAAGACGAGGTCAGCGATGTTGTCCCGCTGAAACTGGGAGAATGAGAATTGACATCTCTGATACCCATCCAGCCACTCGGTTGCCTCTCTTTCTTCGGGCCTTTCAAGCGCTCAGCCTCGGCGTCATTACTCGCTCTTGCGTCTCCCTCTTATTCCAGCAATAAAGCGCACGTCCTTCCCTCCCCCTGTTCAACATTCTGAAGGGCGAAGAAGCTTGACGTACGAGCCCTGATGAATCCGACAGTGTAAACAAAGCTGGAAACAAAAGTTTGCCGAGCAAAGGATCGCGAGAGGGCAAGTTGAGCGGGGCTGATGGCTTGTTCTGCAGCACGGGTGCAAGTCAGCATTCAGTTGAAACTGAAGAGTTGAAAAGAGTCGAGAGTTGTAAGTACCTCCTCCAAACATTGTTGATGAAAAGTACTTGGTGGGGGAGGTCAAGAGAGGTGGACGCGAAGTTGACCTTTGTACTCGCCATCAATCCCATACAACTCGTCGCATCACATATCCAAACTGCTCCAGAGCTCTTCGTCAGTTCCACTCAGATCCGTTCTACTGTTTTGTAGGTCGGCGCGCGACAGCCTCCAGCTCGCTGAACCTCAAAATGAGCGGATGAACCCACCACCCTGCGTTCGCTGCGTTCACGTCCACTAGCGTCAATCTGCCTGGCTCGGATCTGACTGTAACTTCTGTTGAGTAAATCTTGGCCTGTTTCCCAGGTCCCTCCGTCCGCTTGACTCACCGATTGTGTCGCAGTGGCGTCCAGTTCAAAGTCTACAAAGCAAATCTCGTAGCTCACAGTCCTATCTTTGCGGATATGGTTGGCCTGGGCTCTGACTCTGGCTCGGAAGTCACTCTTGTGGGGACTGCCGAAGTCCTCGCTCGCCTTCTCCCATTCACCTACCCTCGGCGGATGCAACCCATGACGATGAAGCTTCCCGCCGAAGATATCGCATTCATCGAAGCGCTATATAATTACGATGTATGTACCCCCCTTTAGCAGCAAAGAATTGCCACTGACTCTCTCAAATCAGATCAGATCGCTAGAGGCATAGACGCCGTTGTCTCTTTCCTCCAACGCAAGTGGGCGAACTATGAGCTTGAGTAAGACCTTTGTATTCATTTTGTCGCAGACTTTGTCCCGTTGTCTGACCACCCTTGTCCTCAGATGTGTCCAGGCGTCAGCGCATCAGTGGCCTGTTCGGCCGACCCTTGCGTTCGCTGGCCGGCCGTTGTCAACCAAGCGGAAGAACCTGAGCTGGCCGAAAAATCGGCGGCAAAAATCCTTCGTCATTTTGGTTCCCTGCTCACCTACGAAATCGGGAACCTACTGTTCAAAATCCCTGGAATCAGCACTTCATTTGCATCCACGCTTGTGAGTCGCGGTGACAATCAACGCTTACTCGAGTCGAGGTTGTGATAATGCCGCCATTACTTTTAAAGTACGAGGAGGTTGTGATCTACCGACACGACGCTTCGGCAACAGCTTCGACAACAACTCAAACCTTTTCAACGTATCTCAGAGGGATATGTCCTAATCGCGAACTTATCACAACGTGGTGGAACTTACACGGCTCGACATGCCGGACTACATCTTAGCGGGCGATTTAAGGTCGCTGCAAGATCCTAAAGCTCATCCTCGAGCGGAACACCACTGTGGATGCTCCAGGTCCCCGAAATCCGAGCCGCGCTCGCCCTCCGCGACCTGAAGCTGTTAACCTGAGGTGAGACGGACCAAATCTGTCAAGAGAATATGCAGTGCTTCTGACGTCCCCTTCACCAGGTAGAATACTTCTGAGGCGCGGTGAAGAAGGAGCTGCGTCGTAGGCACGGTTGTACACTGACTTGCGTTCGACGTTGACCCTTTCACACAAGCCTGAAGAGGCTATGAGGGAGCCCAGAGTGGATTCATGTACATATAGGCTTTTTGTGTGGAGGGAAGGACAAGAGCAGCCCGCGGGAAGGGGTGTATGAGAATATCAGCCTTGACGAGCCGCAAACCCATCGAAGAGACTTGCAAGTGTGTAGAAATTACACCAACACACAATGAGTAGCCAGTAACAAGCACTGAAAACAACAGCAGTAGGAAATAAGCTATACAATCTGGCAAATAATTAAGCAAGTGAGGGAGTCGCTGGCGGCGACTGTTTTTGGGCCAATGGAAGGGTAGAGCTGACTGGGGCTGGATGAACCAGGGTAGCCCTCTTTTCATCGGCAGTGCAGAGAAGCCGACGAAGGTCCACCTCACGAATTGGCTTAGTCAGGACTACGGAGGCGCCAGCATCAAGGTACTCTTGCTGATCTCGGTGCTCTGCGTTTGCAGTGACTCCACACACGAGCTGGATTACAAACAGCATCAGCTTTGCTTAAGCATGAAGAACCGTGAATGAAAACTCACGTCATCACGACCAAGTTCCTTCAGCTTCGCTACAACTTGAAGGCCCGTACAAACTGGCATCTGCAAGTGCGATGATACAGGAAAGAGCATCATTAGCGGAGGCTAGCGAGAAGAGGTAAGGAAGATTTTTCTAACCTGGTTGTCCAGAAAAATTATATCGTAGTTGATTCGGACTTCCTTTGACCCAGACTCAGCGAGAATCATATCTAGCGCGATTGCACCGTTCTCCGCCGTTTGAACATCACATCCAAGCCTTGAGATCATTCGCGACATAAGCTTTCGAGTGAGTGAATCATCATCCACGACCAGAGCTCGAAGCTACAGAGAACTTCCAATCAGTAGCTGTGCAAGTCGCGGAATTGTATCAACGCTCACGGGTCCCCCGACAAACTCCATAGCGGGTTTATTGGCCGACTTCTTGGGCTTCAAGTCTTCCGGATTCGGGTCTGAGGGTACTGGTGATGAGACGATAGACGGCTCTGCTTTTGGTGGGTCATCTGGAGTGCAAAGGGTCACGGCGGGATTGCTGGATGTACGACCCGTCGCGGGAGCGATGGTTTGGATGTCTTCTTCGGTTGCGGTGACCTCCTCCTCTTTTACCAGCGTTTCAATCTCAGCATCAGCCGGCTGTATGACTGAATGAGAGTCGAAGTCGAACTCTGACGCATCCGAGTACGCTGATTGAGGCGTGGCCAGCTCAGACGCAAGCTGGGAGTGGTGACGAGCATATTCTGTGTCGTTGGACGCCATCTCAGGCGTAATGGTGCCTAGGGGAAGCTCGACGAAGAAGGTGGAGCCGCGGCCAGCATGGGATTCGACGCCCAAGCGACCGTTCGAGAGCGAGACGATTTGCTTGACCAAACTGAGGCCGAGTCCAGTCTGAGTGACGCGATGTCGTGTCAGCTGCAGTCGCAGTAAAGTTTTATCAGGAAGAAAGCGCTCACCCCCTTGCCGCCCTGAAGAAGTGTTTGATGATTTTGGTGGTCTGCGTAGCTCTCAGCATCTGGTCCCACTAGTTTGGTTCTTAGATGACAGACTCACATGCAGAAAACATGGCCCCGTCTTTCAGATCGCAGCTCTTGATGCCGACGCCTGTATCTGTGACTTCGACTCGAACAACGACGCAGGGTGGCGTCTTCGTCGAGTCCGCGGTTGCGACCTTTTCACTTTCGGTTTCCTTCTCCATCAAAAGCGTCGAATCGGACTGGTGTTTGTCGTGGTTCAAAGGGCGGAGGAGGGCGGGGGACGTAGGGAAAATGAGTTTCGTGGTGATCGAAATTTTCCCTCCCTTGTTGGTGAACTGCAAATGTGTCGTCAGTTCTGGAGGGAGCTTTTCGAACAGTTTATAAGTACTTTGCATGCGTTGGAGGCCAAGTTGTTGATGACTGGACGATCCTGTCAGCAGCCTTCCTTTGGTCGCTCAGCTTCGACTTTACTTACCTTGTCTGATTCGTATCTCATCACCCATCAAAATACCATCTCCTTCCTCGCAGGATATGATGGCGCCGGGAGGATTCATCGCTCTCACAGCGACCTCATCAATTCTCGGATCGAGGGACGCCACTAGCTCCAGCCCTCGAGCAGTCGCATCGAGACGAAGGGGACCGATGATGCTCTGTATGACGCGATGGAAGCTCAGTGGTCGGCTGACGCTTGAGAAGCCACCTTTGAACAGTGGCAAGTTGTTAGAAGCGGCCAAGGAAAAGGTAGAGCGGGATCAACGCACCCCGTTCCATGCGAGCAAAGTCGAGTACGTCCTTTCAGCCCGAGATTGGTCAGCTTTGATCGCGTTCGGCATGCAAGAAGATTGACGAACATTGAGAACGGTTTTCATGAGCGAGAGACTGCTCTCTAAAGCAGCATATTCAATGTGGTGCTCAGAACGCTTGTCCGGGAAATTCGCCGCTTTGAGATTTTGAAACGCCAATAAACTCGTGTTTAGAGGTACGCGGACCTCGTGGAAGATGTAGTTGGAGAACCTGTGGCGTTCTATTCAGCACACTTCACATGCGAATTGGTCGAGAGTAAAGTGTGTACCTCCGTTTGGCATCCTGTGTTTTTCGTTCGTTGATCTGAGCACGTTGCTTCGCGCGGAATTGCACTGGAGCAGGAAAGTAAGAGTCCTGTGCGTGAATTGAGGGAAGAAACGCGCACCCTTGAGCTCCATCCGGAGCGTGAACGTTCGGCGGTCGCTTGTCTCCCGCATGTAGTGGAAAAACAACACAAAAAGTTGGAACACAACCTAGAAGAGGTTTTCAGTGTCTACCTCCTCCAGTTCACGCTTTATGAAAATGTTACATACCCAAGGCAGCACTGTAATCAATTTTCGGTCAGCACTTCCAGCTCACACGAGTCAGGACGAAAGAAGAATCACTGTCACGTAGAAAATTGGCCTGCATAGGCACAACTAGGACAAAGCTGAGAACACACCAAACAGCCACGCCCAAGACGTGAAGGATCCTTTTCTGTCCCAGGGCGAAGAGGCCAGCGACCGGCAGCGCAGTGGCGTAGAAAAACGAGCCGAGCCAGTCGCGATTTTGACTGCACAAAATAACAAGGGTCAGCTTTCGATGGCTCTGAGCATGAGCTGAGGTGTCAGTACCAGGTTCCGGGATTACCAATGTTCTGGTAGTAGTTACACAAGTAGAGATCCATCAGCTGCAATGAGGATTGATGAGCGGCGCTGCTTTGGTGTCTGAACAATACCACATACGAAGCCGCAAGCTGCAGTTATGTTGATGAGCAGTGCTTCCTCGTAATGATTAAAGATATTCAAGACTCACAGCCAATCCAGACGCAAAACCATACGATGATCTGCCAAATGACTTCGCGATTTCGGGGGAAGTTGAAGAGGGAAAATATGATCAGAGGAAAGGACAACACTGGTCCAACAACCCAATTCGCGACGCGATTCCACTCCGATAGTGTCCCCTTTTGGAGACCAATCTGTCGGAGCGTCCAGCGTAATCAGACCGGGACGTGGTGCACTAGAGGGCGCGACTTACTTGTAGGAGAAAAGTGAAGAACACGAATACGGCCCCCATCACAAAGGTCGATTTTTGGGTAGACCAGAGCTAACAGTGAGAGTGGTAAGCAAGCGTAATTGGTTCGTTCGCTAGGTGCTAGGTGCTAGGTGCTAGGAACGCACTTCTTTCTGAAACGTCTGCTCCGTCTCTTTTTCTGGGTACCGAGGCTGAGAAAAAGTTGAAATGAGGGTGGTTAATCACGAAACTATATTGTGGCTTCGTCAAGTCTGTTCGGAAACGTACGCGAAAGAAGTCGCTGAGGAAACAAAATGGTGCAGTCAGCAAGGCCACGCTGCGTCCATAAAACAGGCCACGATTCCCATAAATGGTTCAAGCGCTTACAGGACGACAGGCCAAGCACTGCATTTGACGAATTTACCGACGGCTCTTGCGCGGTTCCATGACGACGGGTTAGAAAAGTCTCGCAGACTGCTTCTGTCACTCGCGGCCGCCTTGGTTTCACTTTCCCTCCTCTTCAATGTCCCAGCAGCTTCACTTCTCAAGTCCGCCCTCTCGCCTGTCTTTGCTCCTTCCATCCACAACTCTGGGCTCGCCAAGTTCTCAACCACGACCGCCGAAATTGGACCTTCATCCTCCTGCGCCTCTTCATCTGCTCGTGGCTGGACTGGCGTTCGAACAGGCGTCCACCTTCCAGCGCTCGAATTCGATTCGGTCGTGTCTGTCCTCGGGAAAGAATCGCTAGCGAGTGAGCCATTGCCCATCTCTGAACGCACGCGTTTCCATATTGACTTCAGGCGGGAGGTGGAGGGTCGGCGAGCGAAGGCGACGGCAGGGAGAGGTAAGTTGGAGACTGTAGTTGACGGCATTGTTACAAAAGTTTCGTCGAGGAGGCTCGTGTCGAAAATCCCTCGTCGATGTGATGATGATTCGAGCGCGGGCAAGTTCCCAGGGACACTCGCGTCGGCGAAGTTGACAATGCCGCTTTCTCTTGGCGGTTTTTACAGTATTGGTGCACTCGCTAGGTTGTGTTGCGCACCGGCAGGTGGTGGCTATGTACAATGAAGGTTTTGAGAAGCGGTTCGCGGAGCCTGAGCGCGACTGTAAGTACTCGGAGCGACGAATGGCCGAGGCCCAGCCGCGACGGAGAACACGGCGGAAACCAAGCAAAACTGCGAAAGAGAAGCTTGAGAGAAGCGCCAAACATAACGAAACGGTAGCAAATCAATGAAGAAAGGGAGAGGAGGGTCAAAGGGTGGGGGCTGAAAGAACTGTTTTAATAAAAGCCAGCGGCAGAGCCAAGGATTTTCTTCAACTCGCGCATATAGAGTCCATCTGGGCATTACATGTCTCTCAATGAATAGGCAAGCTCCCTTCCACGCAAGAGCACGATATATCGCCTTCGATAACAAGACCATTTGAGCCAGGAAGGAACAGAAAAAGCATTGACAAGCAAGAGTCACACTTCAGAAAACCCCATCGGGAGGCGACATCAAGTTGGCGTTTTGCCAGCGATCCACCTAAGGAAGAAGACGTGTCAACAAACAGGATTGTCAGAATAGATGCTTACGCTCCTTGGGCGTCACAGAACAAAATAACCTACTCTGCCTTGTCCCGACCGGCGACGAGCGGTAGGACGACGTCCATGCAGACGCATGAACTCCCCCAGGCCGAAAGGGTCGCCGTTGCCATATTCATCGAAACCCTCACCTTCATAGAATGAACCACCCTGTTCTTCTGCATACTTGTCGTCCTCAATTCGCTGCAGGTATCGCTCGTACTCGTCTTCAGAGTCGTCCAGTCGGTCGAGTTCTTGGTACTGATCTGGGTAGGTAAAGTGTCGACCAAGCGGTTCATTCATGAAGGCGTTCTAGTGAGATAACTGGGCCGATTGAGTGGAGATTCAGATCATTTGAGAGAAAAACGCACGTAACGACGCTCCTCCATCCTTTTATTGCGCTTCGCGCGCTCTTTGGCCTCCCTCTTATCTATCTTCTCCGCCATCCTCTGCTTGAAGGTTGCCGCATCATCAATGACTGCCTGCTTAATCTCTGCTTCACGAAGTTGCTGCCAGCTGGAAGCCGTCCTCTCGTTGACCGCAGGAGGTCGATGAGTTGTACCTGATGCCTTTCCCACTCCATGTCCAACCCCACCACTTAAAGCAACATGTGCGGCCTTACCATTCGACGTACCATTCGCACCTAATCCCAAAAGGTTGGTCCGCTTAGCTCCAGCTCCTCTCATGACCACCTTTGCGACTCCAGATCCCCCAATCTCCCAATTCTTCGACGTCGAAACAAAAGTGCGATGCACCACGTCCCGCTTCGCGTCCTCCTTCTCCTTGATCCTCTTTTCCCTCTCAGCCCTTTCCTTCCTCTTCCTCGCCTTATCCTCCTCCGTCACCTTGATCTTACGCGGGACTTTCACGTCCCCCGCTACACTATCCTCATGATTCGCTTTTGTCGAAAGCGCACCATGTTTAAAGCGAGGCGGCCTCGGTGGATCAGAATCAAAGTCACTCTCGTGGTGTCTGTGATCATCGTCTGAGATCGATGATACGACAGAATTGACTGAGCGATCCCAAGATTTGACCGACTTGACTGACCCAGCGTCCGAAGATTCCAAGTCTGTCGAGGCGTGCGTGCTGGGCGGGGGCGGAGGACGTCGCTGAAGAGGATGAAGATTTCTGGGAGAAGAACCTTGACTAAGATGAGAGCCTGAGGAGTGGCGAGTGAAGGGAGATGTGCCATTGGCGTTCGATGGAGGAAGGAAAGGCGACGATGGACCGTGGTTGGACGGGAGTGAACGACGGCGACGAGAAGTGTCGAAAATTGGCTCATGACCGAAATTGTTCGCTGGCGTACCGGGAACTCGGCGAGGAAAAGGAGGCTTCCATGGGGATGTTTGAGCGGGGGTCGATTTAGGTGGGAGGAATGGCGCTGATGGACGTCGCTGACCGGATTCGATGTGGTCACTCAGTCGTCGAGTGGCGATAGCAGCATACTGACCACTCCGCAAAGGTGAAGGCTGCTTTGCATCAGTATTTTGATGTTGGAGTCGAGTCGGTGATCGAAGGGGTGGTGCGGTAGGC
>JASZXU010000719.1:0-15314 GCA_035521515.1 Phenoliferia sp. Uapishka_3 | reverse complement strand
GAGTGGAAGTGGCGGATGGGGCGAACAAAAGAGGAAGAGGGAGGAGAGAGAATATGGAGGGAGGAGGGAGAGGAGGTGGTGATATTATGGAGTGGTAAATTGTTGCTTGTATACTCGTACACCATTTATTTGATGAGGCGCTGGCCCGCCCGCAAATGTGACCGATGCATGTTTTCGCTTCTGCAACTTTTCAACTCAAAATATTACAAACCCGAAGAGCAGTATGTATCGGCTTGAGCGACTGTCGCAAGTGTATCGGCGAGGCAATGCCGGTGAGCCCGAAGGCCGCAACAAGAGGATCGTCGATTTCCCATTGTGCTCGGACTACAATCTCTCTCTCTCTCACACCTCTCCCATCCAAACTTTCAATTTACAATGAGTGCCGCTACAAGAAGTCGAATTCGCGATACCGTGAGTCCTTCATGTTCCCTAATGCTACGTTTGTTGACGCCCTTTGTTACTGGCAGGTCGACATGTTGATGTCTCCCTGGTTCCCACTCTATCGCGACCTCACCGTGAACCCTGTAGACTTGACAGGGAAGAACGCAATCGTTACCGGAGGTCAGTCTTCTTTGATTCCCTTCCTAACAGCCAGGAGCTGACAGCGAGGTCGAACGCAGCCAACATTGGTATCGGATTCGAATGTGCGAGGAAGCTCGCTCAGATGAACGCAAACGTCACTTTGGCTTGTCGAAGTGCGGGGAAAGGAGAAGCTGCCAAGAAGGAGCTTGTTGAGAGTACCGGGAATAAGAACGTTCAGGTGGCGCTATTGGATACTTCGAGCTTCGCCTCGGTGAAGGAGTTCGTGAATGAGTGGGGCTCCAAACCTGTTGATATCTTGATCAAGTGCGTTATTTGCGCTTGTTTCATGAGTGACTGATACTGATACTTGTATATAGCAATGCGGGAATGACGGCTTCTCATTACCTAAAGACAGACGAGTGAGGACGCTCACCTTACCTCCACTCCGCTAAGATCCTCGCTGAGATGATTTGCTTCACAGTGGCATCGAAGCATCCTTCCAAATAAACTTCATGTCCCACTTCCTCCTCACCTCCCTTCTTCTCCCATCCTTACAACCTCAAGCCCGAATAGTCAACGTCGCATCAATCGGCCACTACACTGGACAAATGCAGCCTGAGGACGTCGACAGGTCTCTATTTCTCGAACGAGGTGTGAAAGTCGCAGTGGGAGACGTATTGGATGCTCAGACTTTCTTGGGAATCTGTGAGTCCATTTCGGTGCCAATTAGGATGAGCTCTCTCTGATTTGTTTGCTCCGAAGACGCCGACGCCAAGCTTTCGCAAGTCGCCTTCTCTCGCGAGCTCCAGACACGACTGGATGCCAGTCCTGCTTTCCAATCGAAGAAAATAATTGTATCAAGCTGTCACCCAGGATTAGTTGCAGTAAGTCTTCTCATGATTTATTAAAATCCCTGCTGTTACTTACAGTTCCCGTCCAGTCCTCAATCTTTGACCGCAATGTCGGAAAATCTACCCACGCCGACGTATTCATTCAGAAAGTGAAGCCTTTCGTCAGTCGACTCGGCAGTGAGTTTGGTCGGTCCTAAGATACACGAGTACCTCGCTCACCGCCATTTGAACATAGTAACCCCGGAGCAAGGCTCCTGCACTCCCGTTTGGCTCGCCACGACTCCTTCAATCTCGTATGTTCAGTGCCTAAATGCAAACGTTTATATCACGGAAGACTAACCTCTTCGCACGGTACAGCTCACAAGGAGGCCTATACTACAGCCGCTGTAAAATCAGCGCTCCCAATGCACTCGTCGAGAACGAGAAGTTGCGGACGGAGATGTGGTCTGCATGGTCGGCCCTCGCCAAAGTTCCCGAGGCCATCTAGTTCATTCTTTATCATTGAACATTGTAAAGTCATATGTTCTCTCACAAGCTAGACTCCACGCAGATTGCTACCGTCCCACGCCCCCCAACTATGGACAGCTTATGTAGCCCTGCTTAACCATCCGGGAACTCGGCCGCTAAAGCTTCCGATTTGATGAATCCTGGTCGTCCATCTACGACGCCCAACTTCCTAAAGTAGAGACCCATCGATTTGACACCCGCCAGGTCCGCAAAACGACGAGGAGGAACGTCCATAGTTTGGATGTTTTCCGAGGCAACATAGAGCTTCGAGCCATCGCTACACACTACGTGGTAGAATGGCTGATGGCGACCGTTGGGTAGTGAGTCTACCTGCATCTGCTGGATCCCTGCAAGATTTGAAGAGTGGGGATGAGTACTTCCGTAGGAAATGCTTGTGGTGACAGCAACGCACAATTTTCGGACGCTTGGCAAGTCACATCGAATCCCCTAATCGTTGCAACATACCCGAATAGTCTTTGAAGCAATAAACCTCGTAAGAACGAAAGGCAATCTGAACTCGTACGAGAAATCGGGCTTACCTGTGCACGAAGACATGTCCAATTTTCCAGACGATCTCTGGGCTCTTCGCCCTCCTCTCTGGCTCCTCTTTATCCTCACTCCGGATGCTTTCACATAGTAGCCTCACTTCCTCGCGTTTCTCGTCAGAACCCAAATTCCGCCTGAGCTCATCCGACTCCAGGAAAGCGACGTCGTGTGAGAAATCTGGGCTCTGTACAAGAGTTACCAACCAATCGGCGTAGACTGTAACAGGAGGTGGAGAGAACTGGTAGAATCCGCGAGCGGCTGCGTATAATGCGGTGGGCGTGAATTCGGCGTTTCGAGTGCGCACAGAGTGAAGGATATTTCGTGCGACGCGATGGCACTGCAGTGAATAAGCTCAAATCAGACGAGAAAGGTTTTAGGGTAAATAAGCTCGTACCATCTCCTGTGCGCTAGCAGGTCGCAGGTATTCTTCGGACATGGTGATCCCCATGCGCTCGACCATGCCTCGAAGCTCTTCGCGGCCAAGTACCTTGTCATCAAACACGCTGAAGTAGATAGGATCTGTCGAGTCGTCACGAGGCGACAAGGCGGCGAGTACGACTCCTGGGAATCCGATGGGATTGACCTTGACGTTGAAGGAGGGCGGCAGTCGTCGGACCAGGGAACAGAAAATGGCGACGAGCGACATTGGGAGGGTTCCACGGGGTCGGCTGGAGGAGTCGGCGTGTAGGTCCGCATCATCCCACACTTCGTTGAGAAAGTGGTTGTTGAGGTTGTGATATTCGTCCCCTTCTGCAGGTCGAAGTCCAAGCGCCTTCATGCCTCCACGAACGGCTTTCGCAATATGAACAAGTGCGGCAGTTGGTTGTTGTAGCGTGTGGTGACACCGTATCTCGAGGTCGGGCATTGCGCGGTCAAATCTTGTCCTGACCTGCATTACAAAATAATGAAATGATAATCAGCAGCTGTCAAGACCTTCTCCGCCAACCTCCGCACCACGCGGTCTGGCCTCACCAAAACACACCCAACGCACCTTCTCCGGATCACTCGAGCGGAACGCAGTGAACGCCAAAACGCCATCTTCGAAACTTGATTCGCGTTCAGAGCCGTTTATTGTTTCCTCCGCGATCCGCTTCCAAGTCGCACCCGCCTCATCCCTGAGGATTGCCTCCCAAGCGCTGGAGGCCCAGTATCTCATGCTCATCCAATACTCCGGTTCAACCTCTTCTGTGACTGATTTCAAGCCTTCCAGCGCATCAAGAGCGTCCAGGCCGACCTTTCGGATCGCCTCGATGTCCTCCAGCCGGCTGTGTGTTTTGAGCGCCAAATTGACTACGAGCTGCCGGACTTTGGAATCGGTTCGAGCCCGAAGCTTATAAAAGGTGTATGGCGACGTGCTGTTGTCAAGGACAGAGCCTCGGGTCCACGTCGAAGCCGCGTGTGAGCTCCACACTGCCGAGGACAACGAGATGTCGAGGAAGTCTCGGGACACGAGGGCGCACGATAGGATGGTAGGAATGGAAGTTGGGTCATCGGGGGGAAGAAATCCGAGAATGTGGATAACGATCTCGGGAGGTAACATGGAGCGGGTGTTGAAAAAAAGGCCTGTGGCGAAGAGGCGTTGTTTGAGTTGACGACGGCATCGAGGCGCCGACTGCGGCCCGGCTCCTCCACCCGGTTACCCGGAACCCCTCTCTCGCAACTACTCGCTGCACTTCAAATTTTTCATCGTGCACGAGCAACAAACCCATCTGATTCGGGGACTGCCGAGCCCTTAGCTCGTCATAGTGGGAGGCACGTAGATACAGTTTCACGGTGGAAATCTAGACACTTCTTGCATCTTTCGGCGTTTGTCCCCCTCCCTCGCGTGTGCCGCGGCTCCCTCTAAGTTTTCCGCTTCCCTTCTTGACCACCTAAAGCAAAGCAACGAGTCAGTACGGAGCCGAAGTGGTAGAAGGGCGAAAGCGCAAACCAAGGACGGTGAAAAATGCGCTCGTTGGGATCGTAACATTTCCGATACTTCTCTCCTTCAGACGTTTCTTGCCTGCACGCTGCTTAGCGAGGTGCTTCATCTGTGAACCAACCAAGGTCAGAAAAAGACCGTTATAAGAGAGAATGAAGCTCTCACCTTCCGGGTGTAATCTCCACCGTAAAGACCTGCCGTCACATCCTTCCGCACTGGAGCCACCCTGCAATCCGAGTAAGACAAGAAGTTGATCGAAAGGAAGGAACGATGCTCACCTTTCACGCGCAATGATTGCGGATCCCACAGCAGCCTGAATGACAACTTCGTACTGCTGCTTCTCGATAACGCTCCTCAACCTCTTCGCCCACTCTCGACCCTCCTTCTCCACGACACTCCGATGAATGACCGAACACAGCGCATCGACCTTGACGCTGTTGACGAGGATACTCATTTTGCACAAGTCTGAGACCTCATACGGCGCTTCCTCGTAGTCGAAAGATGCGTAGCCCGAGGTGATCGACTTCAGTGTCGCGTGGAAGCTTGTTACGATGGAGGAAAGTGGAAGGGAGTAGAGGAGGGTGATGCGAGCTTTGGAGATGGATGTTGCCTTGGTGGTGGAGAGGTAGGTATGTGAGAGTGGAACACCCCGGTGAGACTGACAAATTTCTTTCAAGTCAGCGAAAGGTTTGGAATGCGCAGACTGTTTCCTTACGGTGCAAAGGTTGATGATGGCGCCCGTGTACCTTTCGCAGCCGGGAAGTATGAGCAAGTCTCTCTGGATTGAACTGAAAAGTGAAGGCTCCTCACTCATCAGGTGCCACAATTGTCGCTCGAATCATGGGCTCCATAATTTGAGCCACCCTCAGTAGCTCTGCTGGCTCAGGGAAGTCCGCCGGGTTGTCGATTGTTCGCTCTGTGCCGTTCTTGTAAATCACTGATGAAGATGTAACTATCAGCTTCCCTTTCTTTGCACGAATAAAGAACCCTTACACTTGACCGGAACCAGGGGACGGGTAACGATAACCTCCTCGTCGAACTCGTCCTCAAGCCGCTGTCGAAAGACGTCCATATGCAAGGATCCATTGAAGCCCAATCGGAACCCCTGTCCCAAGAAGGACGAGCTCTCTCGGTTCGAGGAGACCGACCGGTCTGTGAGAGTAAGCTGCAGGTTGAAAAAATTAGCGAGTGCTCGGGACGTGCTGAGGAGGAGCATTTGCACACCCTACGGACAGCTTCCTCAAGTTTGGGGAATCCTCCAGGCTCGAGCGGATAAATCCCGGCAAACACCATGGACTTTAAAGGCTTAAAGGACTCGAGGGGCGGCATTGGGGCGTGTGTATGGTGAAACGTGTCGCCGAGGTATGCTGTGGCGCAAGCAAGTTAGCTCTTTCATTCCTTTTAGCCCCGCATTGGGAAGACGAACCATCCTTGACATCCTTCATACCGCACACAATCCATCCAACCATCCCTTTCCGTAGCACTCGAGACTCAAGGATTGGATGATTGGAAATGCTGATCTCCTTGGGCGACATGATGCCGAGGTCAACAATCGTGTAAGGTAGGCGAGTCGTGGTGGAAGTGATTGAGTCGCCTAGTGGGAGGTCAGAGCCGTTATAGAAACGCTACACAAAGTGGGGGGAAGTACTCACCTTTTCGAAGCTCTCCCTCAACTACAGCCACCAAACTGACGACACCCCGAAACGAGTCGTACCAAGAGTCAAACACGAGGCAACGGAGCTTTTCATTAGGCTGGAGTATTCGAATGAATAAGTCGTGGAACGAGAAGCCCATGGAGGCGAAGCATTTCCGTACCTGGACCTCTTTTGGTGGAGGTATCCGCGAGACGAGACCCTCGAGCACTGTCTTCACTCCGAGGCCAGTCTTCGCGCTCACCTGAAAATGAAGAAGGTTGTCAACTTTACTCAAGCCATACTGAGAGGTGTGGGACTGACTCGTAACACTTCATCCTCTTCGCACTCGATGAGGTCTGCTAGCTCTGTGACCGCGGACTCGCCTCGTCCGTCGTGTTGTACCAGATCCCACTTATTCACTGCAAAAACATGAGATCGAAGACAAAGCCATGAAGCACAAGATTACTTACCTGCTCCCACAACTTTTAGTCCTCGCTTCCGCGCCTCCTCCAACACGGACAGCGTTTGTGCTTGGATTCCTTGAGCTGCATCCACAAGCAACAACGCCCCCTGAGATGGCAGCAACGACCTCAAAAGTTCCGAGCTGAAATCCGCATGTCCCGGAGTGTCCAGCAAGTTGACCAAGTACGTCTCTCCCAGCGGATCTGTATAAAACATGCTCGCAGACTGAGCCCTTACAGTAATGCCTCGCTCCCTTTCGACCTTCAGCGTATCCAGCACTTGCTCGTTTTGCATGTCCGCCTCCTTCCTATCGCTGTTGATTTGAACTGGTGGAATAGTGCCGGTCATTTCGAGCATTCGGTCCGCGAGAGTGCCTGTTGACAAGCAACTCAAAAATCAGGACATTCCATCAACGTAGCTGGGGAACCAAGCTCATACTTTTCCCATGATCTATATGCGCTACGATAGCAAAGTTTCGGATTTTGGATGGTGGAAATAGGCTGAGGTCTGGGATGTCCTAAGTTCCGCAAGGAGCGCCGAGTGAGCAAGACCAACGGGCGACTTCGGGAGCACAACGGACCTTTTGCTTTGGCACGACAGCATCGTTCCGTAAAGCAGAAACACTCAAAGCTCGTGACCCTCCAACTACCAAAATCCCGCTACCGCCTACACATCGGAGGCGCGTTGAAGAAAGTTCGGGATGGCCCCAGCCAATAGCGCAAGGGAGAGCTGTTCGGCGTGGCGTAGGTCCGGAGCGAAGAAGCGGTCGTAGTAAGCGGGTCTGTCGAGAAGCGACGCTGAGCGTCATTGGCAGGCGCTACAAGCTGCCGCTGCCTACCGCTGCCGAAGTTCGGATCAGAAGCAACTTCGGGAGGGGGTCACTTCCAACGGGGTCGACTTGGGTCGCAGCCCGAAGGCGGGGCGTTGCTCCTCTGCAACTGGTACTGTCAGCCAAGATTGGCCAGGAGCGGTATTCATCCAGGATTATGTGAATGCCCCGCCCTCATATAGGTATCCGTGCCTGGACACGGCGTTCTCAAGCTACGCCTGCTCGCTCCTCGTCCTCAAGCGCGCGCGCCGGCCCCGGTTCACGGCATCGTTAACACTCCCTGCGCGAGACAATCATCTGGCTTCACGAGAGGTCCTATTTCGTACAACGATTTTGGCGAGCGGCATGGTCGGCGCATACTGAGTCATGGGCATGGGCGCTGCTGCATTCTTCTCATGAAGCCTGGATATGTAGAAGGGGGAGAAAGGGTGCGCGTGTTGATAAAGGGAGGTAAGCATCCCTTATTCGGCTGTACATCCCAAACTGTAAGGTGGCGCTGACAGCTTCTCTGCGTAGGCTCACGGTCGTCGAACCCATCCGGTTTGCTTGCTAAGACATCAATACATAGATAGCGGTTTCCAGGTGCTACGACTGCCATCGGGAAGCTACATGTGACGTAGATAGTGAGGCCATTGAGCTCCTACTTTTCCGTCAGAGCCACCATCCTCAAGCTCTCGACCCGCCTTTTGCTCGGAGCCCCGACATGACAAACAGGAGCTCATCAGCTGCCCCATATCGGGCGAGCTGGCCTTGCGGGAATGTTTCGGTTGCCGAACAAGGAGTAGGGGTGGGAAAGAAGGCAGAACTAGGGAGCGGGGCGGTCAGTCTCTGCGAGACAAGGCCCAGTCGTGCGAGGGTGGGTTTTACGACATGTCGAGCCTGAAATGTCCCTTTATCTGGCCATTTGAACGATCTCAGTACTTTAAGAGCACTTCAACGCCGAAACATGACTAAAGTGTATTTGTTGACCCGACATATGGGAGCAAACTCGCGCGACGACCGGGCAGTTTCTTTCCCTCTTGCCACATTTCCCTCAACGCTGCATCCGCCACAAATCGACTTTCTCGGTGTGGAACTTAACACACACGACCTATCGAAGCTTTACAACACGAACAGCCGGCAAAAGCCTACTCCCCGTGCTGAAGAACACTCAGTACCCGCGACACACTCGCCGCAATCCCTAGCATGCGCGCCTGCACAACAAAGGGCAGAGCAGTCGCCGTTAACGGCCATTCCCTGACACCGAACTGTAAGCTTGTCCTCGAAAGTTGTCATTCCTTGTCCGACGCGCTAAACACGCTCCCCTTTGCCCCATCCCCCAGGCCATGTCCTACTTTCGGTACCCTGGAATCGCCGCGAGGGCGAGCCATACCTCGTTGCCAGAGTAATGGAGGTCATCTCTTCACCACCATTTTCTTCAGACTCCTCCTGCACAACGACCGGAGCCCGGGTCAGGGTCGCCTACTACCTCAGACCCCGCGATATCTCGAGCCGATACATCGCAGACCACAGACTTGTTGTCGCGACCATGCATACGGATGTCGTTCCCGGGGAGTACATTCGAGGGATCTGTACTGTGAGGCATAAGGAGAGTATCAAGGATATGGAAGGCTTTAAGCGAGAACCGGACGCTTTCTACTGGACGCAGGTGAGCTGAGGTTAGGTTGGCCGCCCGCGCTACTGCGAGGCCACCTAGCATGCTCCTTCGGTCTTCAGATCAGAGTGACTGATTCTAAGGCTATTCACAGCTATACGACCGATATCTGCACCGGTACTTTGACGCCATCTCCACCGACAAGATCCAGAACGCGCCTGGTCCGTAATCCATTCGTCCGTGATTCGATCCTCTCATCTGAATGTATTGTGTGATCGCTCGAACAGCTGAAGTCGTCAAGTATCTTGCGGAGAACTTTGATCACATTCTCTGCGAACCCAGTATCTCCGCCGAGCTCTGTGATGCTCAAAGAGGTTGTACAACCTGCTTCAAGTGGGCGTCTAAGTGCGTTCTCCCTCCTCTTCGTTGCCGCTGTCCGTTTACCCAAGTTTTTCATATTTTTAGTCCTGAGTCTGTCACTTGCGCTCGATGCAGGAGTGTCTTCCATCTGGATTGCCTCGACCCTCCTCTCGCTCAGAAGCCCAAAATCGGATACTCTTGGTCTTGCGCGCCATGCTCGAAGGCGCACGACGAGGAAGTCGAGACATACATGGAGACAGGAATCGCACCAACGAAGAAGGTTCTTCCAGATCAGCAGAAGGGCAAGGATAAAGGGAAGGGGAAAGAGAAGGAGACCTCGAAAGAAAAGGCAAACAAGGGGAAGGGCAAAGAAGGTGCGAGCAGGTGTTTTCTACGCTCGAGCGCAACTAAATAACCCATTTCTTGGACAGTCGACTCTGGTAGAATCCGATCAACTCACGGGTGGCCATTTCGGTATTTTGGCATGCATTCGGATGCTTACGCGGTCCTTGGTACGCTCGCACTGGACCACACGGCCTTCGTCGGAGTCGCGCTGATTTTCTGTCGCCCGTAGATCCTCATGACTCTTTGTATCCTCGAGCGTCTACTGTAAGCTCTTAGCATTCACACAGTGCAAAACTAATTTTCGACCCACTCAGCGACTCGGGAATAAATTTCAAGTCGTCGTACCCGCTTGGGATCCCGATCAATCAGCTCGAGCAAGTACATCTATCGTTAAGACAGGCAACGGGAAGGGGAAGGCTAGAAGTAGGCACATCATGCTGGAAAAACCTTCGCTGAAGCTGACGTTCTCCATCGTCGCAGAGAATGTGGCTGTCCCTCGAGGACAAGACGAGGCTGCCAAACTTCTCTTCAAGGAAGCCCCAGGCTTGACCGATGACAAGCGTACGGATTTCATCTAGTTCTTCAAGTCACTCCGAGCTCACGCCCAAAGTCCGCAGTCGACACCTTCGTCCGCAATATCAAAGAACTTCCACTCTACGCCACTGCAGGAGTCGACCTCATCGACAGGGGCCTTTCTTTCATCAGGAACGACAACACGGCAGCTGCGCTCGTTGCCGCACGCAAGGCTACACCAGGATCTGTCGGGCACCCCGGCTGGACGCAAGCCGAACGAGATTTGCTCACTGAGGGCGCATTGCATCATGGAAACGACATAGACGAAATATCTGCGGAAATACCGACAAAGAAAATTGGAGACGTTGTGAAGCGATATTACATTTCCATTGGGTGCGTCGCCTGGTCTCGTTACCCTGCTGCTGAAACTTTCGCTGATCCCTCCACTTGTCCGAAAGCCACTCGATGCAAGAAGACGTTCCTCAACAGATTGAAGAAAAGGTGGCAGCGGCCGCCAAAGTAGAACGAAAGGGGAAAGGACCCGCGAAGGGCAAATGTGCCGTCGACTCCGACGACGAGGGGTCGATCTGTGGAGCTGCGAGGACGCCAGCCGCAAAAAGAGCGAGGATCTGCGCTGTTTGCGCGGTCAAGACTACGCCGATGTGGTATCGCTGCCCAGAGAGCATCGGGAGCCCGACGAAGACTACCGACATTCACGTTATGTGCCGAGATTGCGGCCTTCGATGGCGACATTGTGCGTAGCTACCACTGGAAAGCTTCGGTGTCAACCCTTGACTGACTGCGTTTCCTTCACCTCATATTCTAGTTGGTATGCAATATCCACCAACGACCGCCGAGGACCTGAAACTCATTGCAGCTGGGAAACCTGCTCGTAGGTCAATTATATTTGGACTGAAAGGCTCAATACTCATTCTCCTGTGTAGGCAAAGGCGAGAAAGTGGAACCAGAATCAAAGAAGAAGGACTCCGTACGTACTATCCTTCGGACGAAGCGTTCAGTCTTTTGCTGACCCTGCTTCGTGAAGGTCAAGTATCGAGCCATCGTACCTCCTGTCCCGAGCAAGCCGCCTCCACCGAAGCCTTGTCTTCTCTGCAAGAAGCTTGAACCAAAGGTGATTCTTGCTGAGTGCATAGGCTGCGCGATCTCAATCCATACTTGTGCGTTGCCGTTACGTCGACATCAAAATGCCTTGAAATACTGACGCCTCTTTCAGCATGTTACGGAGCATCTGCCGACACCTCAACCGAACTTTGGCGATGTGATTCCTGCATTGTACCAGTCCGGGGCAAGAAGCCGCCTGTGGCAGTAAGTCCGCTCTGCTTCCGTCAAGATAATCTCCCTTTGCTGATATGAGATTCTCAGCGCCCTCAATGTCTTCTATGCCCTCCTCGAAGTCCCAATGATGATTCGGCCCCGCTCTCAGCTCTCGACATCTTCAAGCCAACGGAAGGCCGAAAGTGTGTAAACCGGCGAACTCCATCTGCTCGCTTTGGTCTGATCCTTTGACTCGCAGCTCTGTTCATCTCATTTGTGCGGTCTGGCACCCTGAGATTCGCTTCAGCGAAGGTCCTAAAGTCCTGGCAGAAGCACTCCCAACGATACCGTCGAAGCGCCGTTTGCAGGTAAGCCAACCAGTCTTCTTCGCCGGATGAGCAAACTAACGTCCTGGTTCTCCTCAGACCTGCACGCTTTGCCACGTCAACGACGTGGGTGCGTGCATCAAGTGCGAGGACTGCAACAAGTACTTCCACGCTGCTTGTGCGTGGACGGCTGGCTGTCGGTTCGCTTTCGAGATACATCCTCTTCGTAAGAAGCGCGCAAAGGATGTCATTGCGGTCAAGTTCAAAGATGAGGACGGTACGCATCAAGACTCTTTCTTTCTCTGCACAATGCAACGTTGCTGATGTCCGGTCGGCTTGTACAGGCGACATCGCTGCAGGCGTCTGGTGTTCAGATCACCAATTTTCACACCTGGATCGAATCACGTACGACATTACCACTGTCGACCCTCGCTCAAAACTTGTAAGTCTCTCACCTGATTGGCTTACTAGTCACCACTTGACATTATTGCGCTATTAGACTGCCCTTCAGACTTACATCGCCGCCAACCAGCCTGCCATCGCAAGTGATACTTTCCCCGTTTTGCGACGAGCACGACGCCTTGATGCCCTCGTTGAGAGCGTGCTCAAGCCCTCGATAGAAGAAGCACCCCCAGCACTCACTGGTGAGCGCGTGATCGCACTCTGGTCTAGCCATTGCTTACTGACCCTCGAACACAGTCATTCCGGAAGTCGGCATGCTGCCTGTCCCAGCTCTTCCCCAAACTCGTCCCACCAAAAGACCTTCCCTTCCTGTGCTGTCAGAAAGGCCCACGAAGCTCACGAAGACGAGTGCGGCTAGAGCCAAAGTCGCGATGAAGGCTCAATCTCCGGCTCCAGAAGCTATCGACATGCCCATGCCCGAGTCGCACCAAATATCTTCTCCCCTCTCTCTCTCGGCGATTCTCAACCCTGTCACAGCCTCTATCGTCCCAGAGGCCCACTCCTTCGTCTCTCCGTCACCTCCAGGCGCACTCATGCCAGGCGCTCAACCCGCCAGACCTTACCCCAAACCCACACCGCCACCAGCATTTACGGACTCAGTACTCCCTCACACTTTCATCTTTCCGGATGACCTACCCCCACTTCCGACCTCTACCTCCTCGCTCATCGTCGCCCCTTCACCGAGACGACCCTCAGCAGTGCTGTCAATCGCCGAAGAGCTCGACCTGCTAGCGGCCGACCCCGTCGCACTGCACGGCTTTGGTGACGTCCTTATTACGGCCGCACCCACTGGCGGAGCAATCCCGATGTCGGTATCCCCGCCCATCGCACCGCCAAGTCTCGAAAGCCCTTTGGTCGAGCCAGCTTCTTCATTACCAGCTCATCCATCGATACGGATTCCTATGGGTCCTTCTGGTGCCCACCGGGGCTTCAAGCTTCAAGACGAACACCGCATCACTGCAACAGCCTCGAGCCCAGTACAACAACCTCATGTCCACCCTGCGCCTTCGCAAGAAGCCGCTCCTATTCCGTGCCGGTCGCCAGAAGGCGTTTCAGTGCCCTACCAAACCCATCAGCGCGCCCACACGACGTCCTCTGTGCAAATCCCAACTTCACCTGTTCGTGGTCCAGTATCGAGCGGCCAGGGAGTTCGAAGCGCGAAGGAGCATGGAAAAGCCTCACCAAGATCATCGTCCGAATCTCTCGTGGTCACCCTCAAGATTCCACCTCGACGCGTTGCGCAACCAGTCAACTACAACTTTCTGACTCTACCTCCCCTTCCGTCACCGGGAGGTCAGACTGTGCCGCTATTGCAGCCCGGAAACGAGCTGGGACTAGAAATCGACGGCGGGCAGTCCTCGTCGACATCTGACTCTGGCCTAAACGATTCTTCGTTTGCTTCGGGGTGTAGCAAGAAGAGACCTCCAGACTCGTTGACCATCTGCTCAAATTGCAGCGTCGGGACTTCAACTCTGTGGAGGCGAGATGAAGAGGGGCGGCACCTCTGTAACGCCTGTGGACTTTTCTACAAGGGCCATGGATCTCATCGACCCAGTGGGGTCTTTGCTCGCGGAAGCGGACCTACTCGCGTCTCAACGAAACTTGCGACAACGTACACCGAGTCGAACGGAGGTCTACGGTTCGTCGACGACGGAGGAACGGCCCCGCGAGGGAAGCGTCAAAGGCACTCTTCGACGCCAGTGACGTTCACTCCTCCTCCTCACAGCCCGATATTCACAGCTTTCGCTGCAAAAGCCCACCCCGACTACCTTCTGCAGCACGCCGCCTTGCCATCGGAGGTCGCGCTATCGCAAGACGTCAGCATGCGCTATCAGCCTGCTCAAGCCAGCCCCCCCAAAACACTCGACGGCGGGCCCTCCCTTCTGAGCACGTTTAACTCTGCATCAGGTCGCCTCGTACTACCTCCTCTCCCCTCAACACTTTCCACTTTCCCGCTAGACCCATCTCTCGAGTCTCTCCCATTGGATCCTGTTCTGCGGGGAGGTGCCGGTTCGTGGGAGGCGGTTTCGTTGTCATGAATCACTTAATGTTGTTGGAATTTCGTTTGTCCATTGTGAAAGACTCTTCGGCATTCTTATGTACACAGGGATGCGAGATAGCGATACTGTCGCTATCCCCGTGGCTTTGTACCGAAACGGGAGTCAAGCGCGCGTTTTGGTCGCTTCCATCTTTTGCTCCTCCTCTTCCCTGCTACGGCTGGTATGAGTCTCACCATCAAGGGATCATGCATGTGCGGAAAGTGCTCTTACAGCTTCGAGACGGAGGGTTCAGTCAAGGTCGGCCTCTGCCAGTACGTTCACATATTGGCCCCGCGCTCGAGAATCTCACTTATCACTATCGTATCCCAGCTGCTACTATTGCCAAAAGGCCTCCGGATCGGCTTTCAATGCCGCAACAATGGTTCCCAAGGCCGGGTTCCATTTTGCGGGCGAAGCCACCTCGTTCAGCGCCGAGGGCAGTAGCGCGGCAAGTCCTTGCTCATGCTGATAGAAACAAGCTCTTACCGAACAATCCTCACCAAAAAAACATGCAGATCAAGTACTTCTGTTCTGTGTGTGGGACACAGCTGTACTCGACGAACGATCTTCAGGTGCCAGGCGGAATCGTCGTCAAGGTTGGCTCCATTGATGACGAGTACAAAAAGTACATTGCCTCCGACGTCTCGATGGAGATGTTCTGCGACCGCCAGATGCCGTTCTTGGGCAAGGTCAAAGGCGACCCCAAGACGTTCGCCATGGCCCCGGCAGGGACAGCGTAGAGCCACTGGGAGCCTGCTCGGCGCAGCTGGTGGTCGTGGGTTTGGAATTGACTCGATTTTTTTTTTCGGGGGTTATGCCAAGATGAAACGAACGACAGCCAAATTCCGTGACCGCACTACTCGTTAAGCTCCACATAGTTTGCTGGGAAAACTCCGACAGATCCGTCTGCGGCGGTTCCCTGCCACCAATCCTCTGACACCATCTCGATCTCAGTAATGAGACCACCTTCGACGAAAGCTATGAAGAAGTTTAGCTAGGAGAAGAGGTGCGAGTCATTGGAAACTTACTCAATTCCCCTTCTTCGGCAGCCTCATAGTCGTAGATTGCCGTCGCTGTCGGGCCCACGGGTTCGGAAGGAGTAGGGGCAGCAGTGGGATGAGATTGAGG